>PVJI01007991.1:0-74039 GCA_004026765.1 Micronycteris hirsuta
ATTAAGAACAGTCTATCAATGGCCGTGGGGGAGTGGGGAGGGGACAATGGGGAGAGGCGTTTTCAGGAATCACTGTAGAGGACACATGGAGGGAGCTAAGGGGGAGGTGGGAGGCTGGGGGGAGGTGGGGGGAGGGGGGAGGGGAGGGAGAGGATGCAAATAACTGTAATTGAACAACAATAAAGTAATTAAAAAAAAACAAATTACTCAGCTTTTATTTTATTTTTTTTATTTTTTAAAGATTTTATTTATTTTTCTTTAGAGAGAGGGAAATACAGGAAGAAAGAGAGGGAGAGAAACAACAATGTGTGGTTGCCTCTCTCACGTCCCCAACAGGGGAACTGCTCTGCAACCCAGGCATGTGCCCTGACTGGGAATCAAATCGGCGACCCTTTGATTCACAAGCTGGCCCTCAATTCACTGAGCCACACCAGCCAGGGCAAATTACTCAGTTTTTAATACTTGCAAAAAACAACCAAAACAGTTCCGAAGTGTGGAGAGATCTGAATTTATAGATGTATTTCCCCTAGGGTTTGTCAATTATTTATAAGTCTAAGTAGGCAGCTTAAAAATATATGTGAAATAATCCACTTAAATCTATAAGCTTCAGCCTATTTGCTTAGAATTTGCTGAACACAGCCTTTTGAATTGATTAGCCAACTAAAGGGAAAGAAGAGCATGTATAACATGGTGATGTCAGCCTGAACTAGGAGAGCTGTGTGGGAATGAAGAGAATAAGAAGAATTGAGAAAGATCAGAAGGCAAGACTGAACTTGCTGTTTGCTTGTATATAGGTGAGTAAACGAGGAGAAAGACTCAGTAATCATGGAAGGAAAAACTTCCTTCCATGGAAAAACTGGACTCCAGCTTGGAAAAACTGGAGTGAGTATTGTTACCACATCTGAGAAGAGGGAATACAGATGGGAGAACAGGTTTAGGGAGAGAAGAATGATGAGCCCACTTTTGCATCCGCTGAGTTAAGGGGCTCATGCGAAGTAGCAGAGATTTCCAATTGGCCAGTTAATAAGCCGGTCTGAAGCTTATAAGACAGGTATGATCTGTGATAAAATACTTGGTATTCAATAGCTGGTGGCTATTGAAGTATTGGCAATGAGAAGAGTGTTCAAGGAATATTGAGGAAGAACAGAAGATGGCTAGGGCCTGAGAAACACCGGTATCTGAGACACCAAAAATGGAACAAGAACTAAGAAGGTAAAAGGCTGGAGAAGAGGAAAAATAAGTGTAGAGTATCAAAAAAAAATCCAAGATCTATAATATTTGGGAGTTTAGAAAATATAATGCCAAATAGATAGTGTAAAGAATAAAATATATTTGGTTAAAGGCAATGGAGGTTCCTTTTTGCTGTGTGCATCAAAGATGTATGAAAACCCTTGCTTGATAGGTCAGAATTATCATTTATCACGTTGCTTAAACCCACAGCATTAAACACAAGTTGAATAATAACTGATAGATCATGAATTTATTTATTTTTGAAAAGTTATAATTGCCCACCTCTGAATGGAGAGTATGTGCAGATTAGACGCTATTTTTGTTTCAAGGAAGTTGCATGTAGGTGGAAAATAGACGGATAGAAAAAACTTACACAGTGTGGAGTGTGCAACAAATTCATGCATGAGGAGTTATATGGGAGTATTTTTGTAAAGGTGATGATGATCTTGATGAATTATCAGGACCCTTCCACCTTCCAGTGAAGTAGGTTTCACAAACCAGTGATGCTGGGAAAGTGTTTGCTGGACTGTCTTAACCCACTGCTTCGTTCATTGATTTTTTAATTTTGGGGGGATCATGGGTGCCTTTTTGGGCCCAAGTTTAGCCCTGACATTTTTTGTGGCTAAGTAGCAAGAACTTGTTTCTCTTTCTCCACTGTTAAGTTTCACAGTTTGCAGATGCCACTTGAGTTGCCATACTTATGCTCACACAGCCGTGAATTCATCACAAGGCAAAACGGCTCTGCAACTAAACAGAAATTTGATCTTGCTCTCTTATCTAAGTCAGGTTTTCATTCAAAAAGGACATCTGAGCTCATTGGAGACCACCTGATTATCATTAACAATATTCCTAGTTCTATAACTTTAAAGATGTTCCCTTGTGTTCTATTGCGGGGGGGGGGCTGTCTAGATTTTGGGATAATTGTTTAAAGCATAGTGTGAGAGGATTATTATTCTCTTATCAAAGTCCTGAATGAGAGGCCATCTATTTTGGGGAGCCATCTTTTCTTTAAGTACTTACTGCTTTTTGAAATGGTTGAGGCTTTATTCATCACCATCACAGTTGATTTAGACCTTTAGATGCCTTAAAGGTGGGAAATGTTAGAGTAATGTACAAATTTCTATTTCAATTGAAGAGATGGATAGTTATTAGCAGCACTGAAAACAAGGCTAAGAGACAACTTATTGTTAAAATCATCAAGAAAATTCCACCAGTTGCAATTATTTTGGAATAAATGCATATTTATGGTCATAGAATAATACAGTTTCACTCAGAGTCCCGGGGGAGGACTCCATACGCCATGCAGAGCCACATGGTGGTTGCACTCAGGAGCAGAGTAAACCGGGAGGGGTTGTGACGTGTACCTATTACACGCACACCGTGTAATAACAAGAAGGTGAGGTGACCTCTGGTTCAGGGGGAGGACGTGATTAGCTTGTTTGAATAATTCCTAGGCTACCAGGCGAGTGAACCCCGTCAGTGTGAGGTCTGGCTGGAATGCAGCTGATGGAGGAACTAGCTGGACGGGTGTCCTTGACCAGTGGGGATGGAGGTGTGGCGGCTGCTGCCAGCAGGGGCACCACGGTTCAGCCTTTGGATGTTGTGCGGCTGAACGGTGTCAAGGTAGCGCCTGCAGTCGTAGAACTTGTAATGGCACGGTTAAGAGTTTGATTGAGTTGCAAATACTCACCTCAAATGGAAGCATACAACATCTATTAGGATAATAGCTAATACATCTGATACAACATCTATTAGAGTAATACCTTAGATGTTGTGAGGTGTGACTTCATCAAATTAAATGGAAAATTTAATTTTTTTCATATTTGTTAAATTTTTAAAGCGAGTCACTGTAGAGAAGGTGACGGATCTTGCCCTTTATTATGAAGTGTTTTTCATTATGGAAAGAAATGACGTTTTACTTATAAATATTTCATATTGTATGTAAGCATGATATTCTGTGTTTTCTAATTTTAGACAAGATCCATAAAGATTAGACTCCATGACATTGAGAAATTGTACGGGCCTCCAGGGATGTTTCAGATATAAGAAAGAGCAGGGAGCCTGTCTGTATAACTGATCACACCTCAACGGGGCTGCTTATTCAGAAATCAATGCCAAGCACAGATATAGTGGCACAATTTCAGATGAAAAGGGGGTGGGATAAAAGATATGCTATAGATATTTGATGGCATTTAGTTTCAGATCTACATAGGACAACTAAAATGAATGTTTCAGTATGATATATTTTGGGAGAGAAAGGAAGCAAATAAACCATGTAGCCCATTACGTTAAATGGTTTATTTGCTTCGAGTAACATGTCAATAGAGTGAAAGATTATAATAAAAATTAACAATTGCTTCAAAATCATTTTACCAGTATTATATATAAAATCAAGCTATCTGAATATTTTAGAAATGCATCTGAATACGATGCCTATGGTTTTAATCAAATAAGTCCTCTGATTCCCCAGTAAAGTGGTAACTCACGTTATAACAGCCTGCAAAGTCAATGCCCAATGAACATTACTCTCTTCCTCTCCCTCTTAATTCCAATAGATCCTAATTTCCAGAGCTTTTGCTATATTTACTGGAATTGTAGTGAGTTTTACAAATATTTTATTCATTTCATTTTACATAGATTTCATGTAACCTAACACCTAATTACAGGTGTGCCTCGCTTTGCATAACAAATGTCCTTCTGAGGAATATAAATTGAATGGCATTGTAAATGCACTCAGGAAACTAATTATTTGAAGCACACTGCGGTGAATTCTTTGATATAATAATTCAAGTCTTATGTAAGCTTGTACTACCGTGGATTAAATTTTATTAAAATTCTTAGTATGAGCACTGATAAGAGAAATAATTTATAGCAGACTATAAATGTTCGATGACAGTAATTGAAGTGCAGAGTATTTAAATAGGCAAAGGATGCTTTCAACTCTAAAAGCTGTTTAAACACCTGTTTGTATAAAGGAACTGTAAAGTCAAGTTCAGGTCTATAATCGCCTTTCCCTATTTTGAAAGTTATCTATCTTTCTAGTTGGGCTTGTCAATATAAAAAAATGTCCAAATGTGTAGAGAATTTTTATGAGTTTATTTGAACCAAACTGATAACACGTGCTGGAGAGCAAGATCTCAAATGCTCCCCAGAATGGCAGTTCTACAGCTTATACATTAGAATCAAAAGAGAAGACAGAAGGAAGATGCATGAAATACATTTGTAGTAAATCAAAGAAGCAGAAGAAAGCAAAGCAGGAACATTTTCGGACTGGATAAAAGGCAAAGTGGGGAAACAGACTTCTTTTACATTGGTGGAGACAGGATGGCTGACAATTACAGCCCACAAAGATGGTATTCGGGGAAGATAACAAGGCGGTGAGGGCTTCTGTGGTCTTGAGCTCTGGTGCCTGCAGTGGGTAGGAAAAGAAAATCATTTTGACATGTCAAAGGTATGCTATCCTAAACATGTAAGAACAATGGACAGGGCTCACTTAAGGTACATATTGCCCTTTGCCAAGGAAGTTACAGGCCTGGGACGTGACTACTGCTATGACCCCAGTTAAGACTTTGTGAACTTGCCAGGCCTGCCGCGCGTCCCCCACCCTGAACTTGTCAGGTTTATTACAGAGCTTCTTTTCGGTTCATAGGCTTCCACACAGTCCTCTCAAAGCAGAGGATTGCCCATGTGAACTTCTCTTAAAGTCTTTTATAATTTTTTTTACAATTTCAACAGAGAAAATTTTTTTAAAGTCTCTTTTTACATAGGCAGAAAAACCTCTAAAATGGCATCTTAAAGAATCTTTTAAAGATAATGTTTCTAATAATTATTATTTTGTCCTAACTTTATTGACCTAATTTATACTTTTGTTGCAATTGGATTGCAAAACACCTCTAAAGCACTTTTCAGATATTTTTTACACTAAGACTGAAATTATTAACTAATCGCCATAATGCCACAGTGAAGGATTTCTGATTTAAGGAAGATGGCTTTAAAACTCTATTATTATATCCTCCCTTTACCTTACCAATAAAGTATAAGAGATAGGAACAAATTAAAATTGCAAGCTGAGGGGTAACTTTATTTGCGAGCTTTAGAGTCAGTCTGTCTACTGAGAAAACAGAGCACACGTACAAATAATGGAGTATTACTGCTCTGTAGGAGGTGTAGATACTGCGCCAGGGAAGGGAGACATCATCTACAGCTGTAGGAAGCAGGGAAGAGTTCCCACATCTGCAGGGAAAGCATTTTCAGTGGAGATCATCCTATGGGCAAAGGCTGAGGAGACACAGGTGGGGTCTACTGGGGAGCAGATGGGCATGAATGGCGGAAGTGGGAGAAAGCTCAGATCAGTGGGTCCTTCAATGCCTAGCTGAATAATTGTTATAATTTTCTATGCAGTGGGAAGTTATAGAAAGTTTTTGAGCAAGAAAGGATTATGGTTAAATATATGTTTCAAGAAAATTAATCCTATAGTGAGGTATGGCATGAATGAAGAAAACAGGGCAACTCAGAGGTGAGGAAAGAGCTGAGAAATATCACAGGCATTCAGAGGAGAGGAAACTGGAAATGCACAGGGACAGGCAGAGATGAGTGTAGGATAAACACACTAAGAATCAGAAGTGTTAAGCAGCCAAGGGGTTCAGTATGTTACAGGAAAAGTGGAGAGAGAAGCTAAAAGGCATTTAAGTATTCATCTCCATGCCCGGGAGAGTGAAGGTGATGTGGTTTAAAAAAAAAGGGGGGGGGGGTTGGAAACAGGGCTAGAAACATACTTTGGCATAAAAAAGTAGCCTTACAAATTTGTAATCTTGAGTTACATGCCTTATCCAGTGTTTGATGTAGGTGGTTCATACTTGCTGCAAAAAAAATGATTTTTCCAGCTTACTATTCAGGCATTTATCTATTAATATATTTTCTAATTTTTCTAAGTTTGTACAAGGATTTATTTAACTTGCTAAATTATATTACTGAACTATGGTGATTCCCAAATATTGAAAACTCATATTATTCTTCTTCCTAGATATTCACCATCACTCAATGTCCAAATTCCTAACACCTAAACTCTTAATTGGAGAAGATAACGAAATGAGTGTAAATCACTTTCAATTTTTTGAAACTGTAGTCTGTGTGATGTGGTTCCTCATTGTATAGTTATTTAAAAAGTATCCTGAGAAGTATACAGAATTAGTTTATCATGCACGAGTGTACGTATGATGGCCTTAGGAGATAACTTCATTAGAATAAGATTGCCAAAACTTTTCTGTAAAGGGGCTAATTTTGATTTCTCTGAAATTTTTTTGATGAGTGAAGAACAAATTATAAAATTAGAGGCATTTCTTATAAATGTAATGCTTGCATGCGGAATTATTCATAAATTTGTTAGTCATTAGTGCTACTGTGGGAATCTAAACACTGGGCATAAATTGGAATGTCACTTTGTACAAAGCAGTATAAATATAAACCAAGAAAACGGTAGATATTTAATTATTTAGCAAAAGCCCAAGGAGCTATTTAAAATGGTTGTCTAAGCACATTTTTTAAAAAATTAATATTTTAAACACCCCCTAAGAATAACTGAAGCATAATTAAATAAATCAGAAGTACTGGGATTATGTTTATTCATTTATAAGTGGGGAACCCCACCAAAACTGGAATTATCTTCTGGGGGTCAGACTCCTTGTAGTACAGGCTTCCCCCACTAGGTGAGTGTTCTAGCAGCCCATCTGTGTCAGAGTACCAGCTGGCGTTGTTGTGAGAGGCTGCACTGGGCTTGCAGTAAATTTTTTTTGAAGGCTGTTTCAATGCTTTTGCCCTTCATGGTGGGTCTCTTACAGGTGCACCTGCCCCCATGGCACTGAGTGTTCAGCAGTTTTTCACCAAAAATGGCAGGATCCCTGGCCCACCCTCCCTATTCATCCGATCTCACCCCAAGCCACTTTTGTTTGTTTGTTTCTCTGGATGAAAAAAAGGCCTTAAAGGAAAACGTTTTGCCATGTGGAAGAGGTGGGAAAAAATGGCAGAAGCACTGAAAGGCATCAGAATTGACGAATGCAAAAACTGTTTTGAGCAGTGGGAAAAAAATGTCTTGATAAGTGTATTGCATCAAATGCAGAGTACTTTGAAGGTGACTGAACTTTAAATATGTAAGAATACATACCCAATTTTTTATAAACCAATTCTTTTGGGGGGGGTTCCCCCATAAATGGGCTAATACACAGATCAGTTGTCAGTGATCTCAACAGACTGTTCTGGTCCTTTTCTTTGCCTCTCTTTTCATTTCCTTTTACCCTTTCATTTTCTACTATCCTTTTGTTAGTGATCATGTATTGATGTCAATGACCAGATACCGACACTGGCTCCTTTGCAGGAAAGAGATGCAAACAACGCGAGTTTTCCTAACCTCACCCACGACCCACGGGCCAGGAAGTGCTGTTCAAAGGTTCTGCTTTGCACCACCTGACAAAACTCTCTAAGCCGCTTGGAGTTCAGACAGTGCCCACCTAGGCGCTGTGCTTTATGGTGACTGATTTGAATCCCCTGTATGGTACAGCTGGATCTGGACCATCTTTGTCTGGAGTTCCTGAGAAGTTGAGCTGTTTCACAACTAACTTCCTGAAGAGAATATGGAACATGGAAACATAAATATATATTGTACAAATACCTTTAGGGAACCAGGGGTCACATTCACTTTGGGAATCTTAAATTAGCATTATATTAAGATTAAGAAAAAACACTCTCACTTATTTTGTGTCTAACTTTTTGTACCAAGTACCAAAAAACAAAACTAACAACCTGAAAAGCCCACCCTAACCTGAAAAGCTTACTATTCTTCTGTTGAGTAAAACCCAATGTGTTCCACAGATAGTGTAGTTTATTGCTGAAATGAAGTTGATCTTACAGAACATAATTCAATAAATGAAATGCTATTTTTCTACCGTTTCAATTATATTTTAATACTAGAAGAAAAGTCTGAGACTTAGTCAATCAGTTTTTCTATGGTTAAAACTTAATTCCATATATTAATAGTCGTATTCTATTAAGTCTGATTGAAAAGATTTATGATGCCACTTATTTCTATTCTTAATCATTAGAATAAAACAGAACATATCATTATGCTTCTTAAAATACTTGGATTTCGAGTTAAATACAAAATTATGCCTGAAATACAGTACAGAAAGATATTTTTAAATAGGTTACTATAAAATTAACAAAAATATTAAAGTAATGATGGTCTGAGGTGTGATTGTTTCCCCCATCTCATCCCCCCTTCTTAAAAAGCATCCAAACGCTCACAATGTGATATAGTACATTTTTTAAAAATATTTTATTTATTTATTTTTAGAGAGAGGAGAAGGGAGGGAGAAAGAGAGGGAGAAACAGCAATGTGTGGTTGCCTCTCACATGGCCCTCACTGGGGACCTGGCCCGCAAACCAGGCATGTGCCCCGACTGGGAATCGAACCGGGACCCTCTGGTTCCCAGCCCGCGCTCAATCCACTGAGCTACACCAGCCAGGCCTGATATAGTACATTTTTGAAGCAATAATTATAATCTTGTTTAGTTATCATTTAGCATCAAATAAAAATGATTTAAATACATTATAGAAGAAAACAATGGGTTTATTGCTGACACAGACAATTTTTAAATTAAATTTTTTATTTTAAGGTACAGGGAGATTCACATGCAATGTAAGATGTAATAATATATACAGATCCCATGTACCCTTTACCCAGTTTACCTTAATGATAACACATTATAACACTGTAGTACATTTTCACAGTCAGAATGTTGACCGACATCGATGCAGTTACAGCCAAGAACACATTCCCCACCACTGGGACTTCCCTCCCACCCCTACTCCCCCTTAATCCCTGGTAACTATTAACAACATATTTATTCCTATCATATATATATAAAATAGAATATGTATTTTATATAATTATATAATTGATAAATAGTTTAAAGACTATTCTTTTAGAGCAGTTTCTATGTTCACAGAAAAATTAAGAGGACTGTACATATGTATCCAATTATCCCACACCCCCCAAATGCATGACCTGCCCCATTGTCAATATTTCCCACCAGAGCAGTACATTTGTTATAACTGGTGAACCTGCATCGACACACTTATCACTCAATGTCTATAGATTACATTATGGTTCACTCTTGGTGTAGCTATCCTGTGGGTTCAGACAAATGTGCAGTGACACGTATCTATCATTATGGCATCATATAGAGTATTTTCACTGCTCTAAAAGTCCTTTGTCCTTTGCCAACTCAATCCTCTCTTCTCTACCCTCCAAACGCTTGCAACCACTGGTTTTTTTAGTGCCTCATATATGTAGCATGTAACCTTTTCAGATTGGCTTCTTTCACTTAATAATATGCATTTGTGTCCCTCATGTCTTTTCATGGCTTGATAGTTCGTTTCTTGTTAGTGATGAGTAATAATCTGTTGTCTGGATGTATGAAAACTTATTCCTTTACCTACTAAATGGCACCTTGGTTTTGTTTCTGTTTTGGTGATTATGAATAAAGCTGCTGTAAACATCCATGTGCAAGTTTCTGTGTGGCATGAGTTTAACATTCCTTTGGGTAAATACCAAGGAACATGATCGCTGGGTCATAGGCAAGAGTGTCTTCAGTTTTGTAAGAAACTACCAAACTGTCTTCCAAAGTGACTCTACCATTTTGCATTTTCACCTGCAATAAATAAGAGTTTCTGTTATTTCACATCTTCGCCAGCTTTTAGAAAGTGGAAGAGAGGAGAGAGTTGGCTCTTATGATTACAGAGGCTGAGAAGGCCCAAGAGCTGTAGTCCAAAGGCCTGAGATCCGAGAGACTCAATGGCATGTGTAAGTCCTAGTCCAGCTCTGGATCCAAAGACAGGAGAAGACAAATGTTCCAGCTCAGCAGCCAAGCAGGCAGTTGATATTCTTCCTTTCTTCACATTTTTGTTCTTTTCAAGCCCTCAAGGGATTGAATGAGGCCCAGCCACATTGGGCAGGGCAATCTGCTTTATGTAGTCTATGAATTTAAATGTTATCTCACCCAGAAACTCCCTCATAGACACTCCCAAAATAATGTTTAACCAAACATCTGGGCATTCTGTGACTTTGTCAAGTTTACACCTAAAATTAACCATCATATTTCCCCAGCATGCAATTTTTCTACGCAAAATCACATTCCTCAATGAGGAACCATAAATAAACTTTGTAGTTGGCCTGGTTTCTGGAACACAGTTTGGTTAAGAAAGAAAGATTCACCAAAGATGCCTTTAAATTTAAAGATGTCATTGCAAAATAGGTAATCTTTTCAAACTGTAAATATTCTTTTTAGATTATTATATGAAGTAAATAAACAAAATTTTGACTTAAACTCCTAGACTCTCAAGTATAAGTGGGTTCCAATTTGAGAAAAAATAGTGCAATGAACAAGCTGTGGGGAGGAGAGATTAAGTCAGATCAGTAAGTTGATGACAACTGTGTAGGTCACAGAGGTGGCCATGATTCGCTATTCCTTTCTATATCTATACACTTCACAACATGATTTTACAGCTCTTTTATCAAGATTTGCCTGTTTCTCCTTTTCCTGGATGTGGCCTGGCCTCATGACTTGCTTTGGCCAAGAACATGTGGTAGACTACAGCAGTTGCAAGCCCAGGCCTTTGGGGGTTTGCTCTGCTGGAACTCTGGGCCAGGGCCATGTAACCACCTGTGATAGACAGCTGTAGCTAAGACACTGTGTGGAACATAGTTGACCCAATATAGATCAGCCAGTCGTTATGGGAGACCTCTCTGTGTGGGGTGGGCCCATCTCCCACTCGAAAGGACCAATGGAAAGAGACACAGAACCCATGCCTGAAACAGGGCGCAACCAAGAAGTGGGCCCAAATAGAGATTTGTAATGGGGTCCAGAACTCAAGGTGTCCAGGAAATATTAGAAAAATATATATAGGATGTTCTCACCCCCACAAGTCTGAACTGGGGGGGATGGGACTCGTGGAGCATTGCCATTGAGAGCTATTTTGTATAGCAGCAGCTTTGCAGCTAACCTCTCGCGTGGTCATTTAACTGGTTTCATAGATATGTTAAATAGCTGTGGCCATGCTTTGAGCCAGGGGGATGGAAGTGACTTGGACACAAGATGTAACTGGGAAGGAGAGGAACACATGGCTTTTGGCAAGAGGGGAGAACCCTGCAGCTTTGGGGCTCCTTTTGCCACGCAGCTTAGGAAGCTGGGAAGCAAGATGTAGCAGCGATGCAGAGCTCTCTCTTAGCAGTTCAGAAGACTACAGGAGAGACGGGGGGAAGGGGGTTCTGGGCCACAAAGCTTTGGAGGAGTGGGGACCCCTCAGCCTGAGAGACAGAGAGAGAGGATCATGTGGCTTTGGGTGGCTCCTTTTGCCACCTGGCCTAGGAAACAGGAGAGACTTTGCCTGGACCAAAAGAGAATGAAGAAACAAGAATTCAAAAAACTGAGGCGAGGCTTAGGAACCTCCAGGACATTTTTAAACATCCCAACATCCAAGTCATAGGGGTGCCAGAAGGAGAAGAGGAAGACCAAGGGATTGAAAATTTATTTGAACAAATAATGAAGGAGAACTTCCCCAAGCTGGTGAAGGAAATAGATTTTCAGGAAGTCCAGGAAGCTCAGAGAGTCCCAAAAAAGTTGGATCCAAAGAGGAACACACCAAGACACATCATAATGACATTACCCAAGATTAAAAATAAGGAGAGAATCTTAGAAGCAGCAAGAGAAAAGGAGACAGTTACCTACAAAGGAATTCCCATAAGACTGTCAGCTGATTTGTCAAAAGAGACTTTGCAGGCAAGAAGGGGCTGGAGAGAAGTATTCCAAGTCATAAAAGGCAAGGACCTACATCCAAGAATTCTCTATCCAGCAAAGCTATCATTTAGAATGGAAGGGCAGATAAAGTGCTTCTCAGATAAGGTCAAGTTCAAGGAGTTCATCATCACCCAGCCTTTATTATATGAAATGTTAAAGGGATTTATATAAGGCATAGAGGGATATCAACAGGGGAGTGATAGGGGGAGAGAGGGGGAAAAGGTGCAGAGAATAAGTAGCATAGATGGTAGGTAGAAAACAGACAGGGGAGGTTAAGAATAATGTAGGAAATGTAGAAGCCAAAGAACTTATGTTTATGACCTATGAACAAAAACTAAAGGGCGGGGAATGGGGGGTGGGGATGGAGGGGAAGAAAGGGGGGTAAATGGGACAAGTGTCATAGCATAATCAATAAAATATATTAAAAAAAAGAAAGAAAAGGGGTGAAAGGACTCTTGCTGGTGGGCCATGAGAAGGTGCCACATGGTTTTGGATTAACTGGAGATCATGGTGGCGATACAATGGATGGTATCGGAACCGAGGGGCTGCCTGAATCACGGACTTCTACTTCTTTTCCTGAGATATGATACCCTGGACTGGGCAAAGGGGAGAAGGAAGGACTGTGTGTGTTTGTGGGTTTTCTAGAGAACTCTAATATTTTAAAGGAGACCTTAAATCATTACTCCAAGCCTACATAACTTGAAAATAAACAATTCCTTTCCTTTTCACCAGGCTCTGGCATTGAGAGACATCTTTCCATTGGCAGCGAGCATAGTGAACCTGGTGCGGGGGTTGGTTATCGTTGGGTGTCTCTGCCCTGCTCTGTAACATGTCCATGGACAGGTTCTCCCGTGGGGTATCAGGCCTGCATTGTGCTTGCCTTTTGCTAAAATCCCTCACCCTGAATTGAGGAAGCAAGGGCTTACTGCAACTTCCTAAAATTCATGCTAAAACCTTCCAAGGAGGAATGTAACCAGTTCAACCACTTGTCCCTTTACATTTGCAAATATCCTCCTTTCTAGATGTATTTAGCAACATCCTCTCCTTTGTTATCTATAAAAGGTAATCACCTACAGTGATCCTATGCATAGTCAATGAGGGCCTGTGCATAGTAAATGAAAACCACCCTCAATGTAATGTGCCCAGAAAAACAATAAAAGCCTATTCAGGAAGGGCTTGTGGGATGGCTCTCTCTCTCTCTCTCAGAGAGTGACCATGCCTTCCCTTTTCCTCCACATGACTAGGTAGTCTGTGTGAATTTGTTTCGTGTTTCATGTCTCGTGTCTCGTGTCTCAACCGTAACGCCACGGGCACTGCAAACTGGTGTCTGCATCAAGTCATTATTCGCTGAAGCATGAGGGAACTGTACAACCGAGAACAAGACGAATTGCTTAATTTCAGAATTGTGTGTTAAATAATGGTTATTGTCTTAAACTACTAGTTTTGGGAGTGCTGGTTAAGCATCTAGCTAATCTATAACACCATGGACTTAGGTCACAAGGATTTGAAATAGAAGGGTAATGATTAAAGCAGAATGGAGAAGCTGATATAAAAACCATGTAAAGTGAAAGAGAAATAAAAAATCTTACATGAAATAGCTTCCTTTTGTCACACTGTGCCAATTTTATATACTTTATCTCACTTAATTTTCAAAGGACCCCTATAAGGATATGATTTCCTGTGTTTTATATAGAAAAGACTAAGCTTTGAAGAAATTAAATAACTTGCACAAGTTTACGTTAAGTTGGAATTCAGATCAGGTCTGACTTGATAGCCCTTGCTCTTTCTCTCACATTATAACCAGAGAAATATTAAAATTTTACCAGTAATTCCTAGCCATGTTTGATCTTTTTCTATGCCACAGGGTCAGCGTTCCTGAGTTTGAACCTGAGGCCTAGGCAAATCTAGGCTACCTTGGTTAGAAGTTCAAGGAAGAATTACTATTACAGGCTAAGTAGACCATGGTGACGGCCATCAGCCAGTGAGGAGACGGATGACGTAACTGTTTTGCGACACAAAGAGGCAAGGCTCCCATTCAATAGATGTAAACTACTAAAAATACTCTCGGGGCGGTGGTGGTGGGGGGCGGGATAAATACGAAAGGGCAGAATGAGATATAGGATATTTGCACATTCAGTATTTATACAAGATATAAAGAACCCTGACAACTTAATCAGCATTTGGGCGGTCATTTTCAACTTAACTGTAAGTGTGCTCACTTTCAAATTATACACAATAGTAAGACCCTGTTGCCAGGATGAATTTGAATAATCTAGTATGCCAGGCTGGGTGAATAGCACAGAACATAATCTTGCTCAACCCTCATGCTTCACAAGTATATACCCACATTTTTGTAGAGCCCCATTTAGTAAGAGAGGGAAAAACAAAAACACAAAACTTGTAAATGACACATATCTATTACTTCAATCGTGAGCAACACTATATCCCTTTTATTTTAAAGTGACATAATTACACAGAACATTTGTCTTTTGTGGTGGGGGATATATAAGCTTGGAATGCTTCACTGCATATCAAAAGAGAAAAAGACCATAAAAAAATAAAGTAACCTACAAATAATTTTTATTTCTCTCTCACAAAAACAAACCAGAGTGAGCACCTTCTATGAATCATCAGGTACCCAGGCTCTTTCTTTCCATTGTCAGTTTTAGCATGTGGTTCCAATTTTCAAGTTTGCCTCATAGTTCAAGGTAGCTGCTGGAGATCCAGTTATCACATACACATTCAAGAAATTGAAGGAAAAAGAGAGAAGGCAAAACAAAACAAGCATACAAAATAAGCATAAAGAGAAACATGTCCTCAAGTCAGCCCCCCTTTTAAAAGAGTTTTCAGTAGTTTTATGGTACTTGCAGAATGACTGATAACTTAAGTTATTGATCAGAAGTTAGTTATTTGTTCTTATCTAGCTGCAAGATATACAAAGGGGGCACAATGTCCATTATTGAACTACTAAAGAATATGGAAATGGCTGTTGGATGGACAACCAGCATTCTGAAGATGGGGACAGAAGTGATTAATATTAATAGATGCAACTTTCCCCAAAATTTTGTTATTAAATATTTATAATTGCTCAGAACTAGAAATATCCACATGTACTGATTGGTAAATACTGTGTTAATGACATATAGACATGATTAATACAGTTTAAAAAGAAATAAAATTTTATATTTCAAAATTTGTCTAGTTTCTGTATGTTTTGATGTGACTTTGAACAAAAACAAAACTGGCTTTTAGGTTTTAATGATTCACACATAGTTAAACATAGCAGCGTGATGTTGCAATATTTGAAACTAAGAAAAAATATAAATAGCTTTTGTGTGCTTGTGGTTTGCATTAAGTAAGCTAAGAATATTTTTTCTTTGGTTATTGGCGATTGAATTATTACACACTTGTGTAACATGTTTAGCTTTATAAGATAGAAATTCAAGTACAATCAGAAAGTGATTAAATATGAACTTTAAAATTCTAAAGAATGAAATCAAATCTACAAATAAGAAAAATAATAATCACCTAATTGTTATGGACCATCTGAATATAGTTTACTAGAAATTATTCACTCCCAGTAGACAAATGACTCCCATTGGGCAAGGAAAAAAGCAGTAAGATTTAAATCTTAATCAAATGTTCAAATCTCTGTAGCTGGGGGCTGGCCTAATAGGAACATTCAGAAAGTTGTGTGTACGTGTGTGTTTTTTCCCTCAGGTCTCAAATGTTGCCTTAAAGATCTCATGGAGGACACAATCACATCCGATACTTTCATATAATTTAACTAGAAATTCAAAGCCAGTATGTTGTCCTCTTTACAAATGAAGAATTTTCTCTTCATTGGCTGACTAAAAGGATTCTCTGAGCTTGCACGGTATCTTTAGGCTCTAGGACCATACCTTTCTAGTGTCTACACGCAAACTTCAGTTGAAATTACGACCCTAATTGACAGGATTTTTAAATTAGAGTACCCACAGGCCACTTTGCTACATCATCATTTTCTTCCACATTGAATTAATTTTCAATCAACATTGTTTAAAAAAAATGAGCAAGAGTAGAAACTGGCTACCAATACTCTAATGTTATTTCAAATCCCGAAGCACAAGGATTAATTAAGAACCAATTAATACAGAGCGTATACATCAAGAGAAAATAAAGAAGATATGATGAGGTCAAGATAAAAGTCATTTTTTGTTTTCTTTTGAAGCTTAGATATATCACAACTATGAAACTGAGGAGAAAACAAAACATTAAATTACCAAGTCTACATTATTTTTAAGAAATGCAAATAAAAATTGCCTTTGATGTTCCTTACCCATAAAATCATTACAGAAGAGAAAGCATTGGAAACATTCAAGAAACACCTCCTATAATTTCTTAAGGAATTAGTATAGTGGATAAGAACACAGGCCTGTGTTCAAATCCTTACTCCATCTGTGTGATTTTAGGCAAGTATTTTAACCTAAATGTGCCCAAGTTTCCTTACTTGCAAAACGTATTTATAAGAATTCCTACACACATAGTCTTTGTAAGAATTGAATGAGATACTATGTATGAAATACTTGGAAAATAACATGGAATATAGTAAAGCTAAATATTATTTTTGCTATTAATTAATTCCAAAGTATGGATTTTATGAGAACTATGGAAAATACTATATGAAGTTGAAGCAATTATACTGCCTTTAGAGTATAGAATTATTACTATTTTATTGAAATTTTAATTTAATTTATCCTACTTGAGGTAAGTAATAATTATATAGTATTTTTGTCACCTTTAGGCAAACAAATGAGAAAATAGTTGTGTTATTTTAGCAAGTTGACTTCTATTGTACTTATTATTAAAGAGAAGTTTCACGCTAAAATGAAACACTAAGGAATCGTGTCTCAGATAAGGACGTCATGCATGGGGTAAAATGGAAAATGTACCCATGATTGCAAAAATGTATGATATAAAAGTCATCAATTTAATAGAGGGAACAGTTTAAAAGATAGTGTATTGAGATCAATTGGGTAAAAATGAAATTGTAATATGAAAGAAAACTGCACATGGCTATTCAGTTTTAGAATAAAAATGATTCAATCTTTAAACATTAATGGGCTGGAGGGAGAGAACAACTAGCTGACATCATCTGCAGGAGAGGGGCATCGGGCTAAACAGTTTGGGGACCCGAGATATTTTCGTTATTTAGCTATGTGTGGATAAGTCAGTTCTCTGAATCAGACTTCTTGTCCATATAGCAAAACTATTACATTTGATCATTTCTAAGGTTCAATATTTCAACTGAAAAAGAATATAGAAATGTTGATGTATAGATGTATTCTTGCTTTTTTTCTTGAAATATAGCAGTCTTAAAGGTTATCTTTGTGGATGTCCAGCTTACTAAATGGCCCCGGAGGACAGCTAGGCTATTCCCCTTATGGAGAGTATTGGGACTACAACGGCGGTGGTAGGAGGCAGGGCTGGGAGTGGCAGCGGCATGCCAGGCGTGAAGACTTGCTGTGGTAAATCACCGAACAAGTGCCCCACATCTAGCCAGCGGAATCTCTGGGTCTAACCTGTAAATAAACTTCGTCCCGGAACCAGCAAATAAGACATGTACCTGGACTGTCTACTTACGTGTATGTGGTGTACACTCGGGAAGGGCTTTTCTCTCTCAGTTACTTTGGCTTGGGAGTGCCTTGATGCCTAATTATAAATAATACAATTATATGGCAGCAAAATCGTGTGCCCAGCTGCATTTGCCTCTGCTTCTGAAGTGCTCTTGGCTTATACATCATCTGTCTTCAATGTTATCTAGCACACTCCTTCTATCTTCTTTTCCTAGATGTTTTCTAACCAAAATCTCTGAATGTAGGAAAAAAATAAATTTCAGTTCTTATTTTTCTCTTATGTTGATCTTGTTTTAATTTACTCAGCTATTCAATACATATCTGCTGAGTGTGTTCTCTTTTCCTGGTACTATTTGAGTTTGTACCAAGGAACTGATTTTGAATTAAAACTTGGAAGATTGATACTGGTGGCTAGGCCAGCAGGAGCAGAGAGGCCTCGAAGCAGGGAACCACCCCTAGGGAGGGGCAGCCATCACGTTGCCTGAGTAACCGAGCTAGCAGGCCTGAAGACAGATTGCATGTGCAGCAGAAGTCATTGCGCTGAGCATGTGCAAACCTAGCGAGAGTGATTGACATAGGGAAAAGCCCTCCTACCCTTTTCTGGTCCCTGATTGAAAGTGAGACCAGGAGGCACAACCACATATGTACCATAAACATCGACTTGGCAGCAGAAGGAGGTGGTGTCCTCCCAGTCTAACCTGGGTAAAGGGATTGGCTGGAGGAGCTGGACCCTCCCCAAGCAGGCGGAAGTTTGGGCTGGGAGGTTTAAACCGAGGGAAGGCAGAGACACGCTGTCTTCCTCTAGGACCCACCAGTGCTAACGTGTGGGCTGGAGCATTTGTGGGATTGGTAGGCCCTGGAAGCTGCATTGGGATGGCGATGCTGGCCCTACACATGGACCCCGGGTGGGAGCCGGAAGGTGGAGAGCCATCCATTTAGCGTCCTCGCCCACTCTGGCTCCAAAAGGCAGATAAAGATGGAGCGGGATTTCTGGGCACTGTTTTGGGTTTTAGTCTTTTTGGGAACTGATGGGCTTCGTCTGGGCTTTCCAGAAGAGATGAGCCTAGAGCTAGGGAGTCTTCATCCTCCCAAATTGTGCAACCCTTTAATAAAGACCTCTTTCCTTCCCCACCAACCGTTGTCTTCAGAATGTGCCAGTGGGTGGTGACGGGCAGCCAAACCCCACGTCTGTTTGGTAAGGAGATGAGTAGGGGTAACTAAGTAAGGAGAAGAATGATTGCCCTGGACTGAAGATACAGTGCAAAGTCTCAGCAGTAGGAAGATGCATCCAAATGTGAGAAATGGAAAAGCAGATGCAGGGACGTAAGGACTGAGGGCGAGAGAGAGAGTGATATGACCTGAAGCTCACAAGATAGTCAGGGGATAGAGTTTTGCAGGCCATGTAAATGAGGTTGGTCCTTATTTTAGGATCAGGGGAAACCGCTAAAAAATTTTAAACAGCAAAATTACATGATCAGACTAGGTTTGAAAGTCGGCTCTTTGTTGTGCAGAATGAACGGCAAATGGGGAGCAGGTGGTTGCAAGGAAGACAGTTGATGCCTGATTGAAGTTTTTCAGGAGAGAAATCAAGCTACTTTGGTCTAGAATTGGGCAATACAGTGAAGAAAAATCATATTTTGAGAAATACATATTTGGAGGGTTAAACTTTTAGGGCTAGATGGATTATACATTATAAATGTCACAGTTAATTTTTTCTATTCAATAAATTTCAATCGCCATTGAGCAGACGAATGTGATCTCTATTTCATTTGATCTAGTTATTTGTTGTTTTTTTTTTTAAGAGGAATTTCTGGATGTTCTAAAGTCACACTGAGGACGGAGTGACCATTGACATTATCTATGTATGAGTCACGCTTTTTGGGGCCTCAGTTGAGGATGCTAAAGTGCAGCTCTTCTCAATAGTGCCTGTAGCAGCGTAAGTCATTGTTGGTATCCTAAAGGCAAAGGGAGGGGGTATAAAACCAAGAAGAAATGAAGATTTCTTGAGAGAAGAAATGAAGCTTTGCTAGTGAATTATAAGGGATTAAGTGGGTGATTGCCACCATTAAATAATTATTCATTCTCTCTATTGTACTTAAGACATATTAAATCAGTTTTTAAAATCTTAAAATGTTCCAAAGAGTGGTCATGAAACTTGATTTTTACATTTAATTTGGTTACCTAACTTGGTTTAATAACTATTTAATCACAGCATACTGTAAAATTGAGCTGAAACAGTTATTTTCTATGAAAAGAGTATTCTAAGGCACATTTAGTTTGCCATTTTATAATATTTTATTCTCCATTTGGTGTTTCATGAATATTAATGATATTCTTTTTGGATGGTTTAATAATCAGTTATTCTCATGGTGTTTGTTGTCAGAATCTTGTCTCTCACACTTGAATGTGAATGTTTAATTATTACTAAGAGAGGATAAAGGTGAATCTCAACATTAAATTTTAAATATATTAAATATATATGTAACATATATAAATGTATCTATAACTATTTTATATATGTGTGTGTGTGTATGTATATATATATGTGTGTGTATATTTATATCTATATATATAGATAGATATAGATATAGATATAGATATAAGCTTAGATTAAACTTTTTCCTGAATTTGCATCAGGAATAGCGAGTGTACAAGATAGGAACCTGTGATAGGATATGTTTTGCTATATATATGAGAATGCTGTGAACTATGGTAAACATATATAATCTAATAAATGCATTATACTCTAAGTCCCAATCCCATTCTAAGTGTACTTGTAGTGTAAAGTGTAGAGTTGCTCTAAAATTTCTGTGATGTATATATAATCACTTAACAAAAATTCTAGCAAATTCCTGTTATTGATTAAGAATTAGTTTCAGTGTAATATCATTCAACTTTGTGCCAATAAAAAGTTAAAATCTTCTTCTTTTTTCTTAAAGATTTTATTTTAGAGAGAGGAGAAGGAAGGGAGAAAGAGAAGGAAACATCAATGTGTGGTTGCCTCTTTCATGCCCCCAACCAGGATCCCAGTCTGCAACCCAGGCATGTGCCCTGACTGGGAATTGAACCACTAGCCTTGAGGGTCACAGGCCAGTGCTCAATCCACTGAGCCATACCAGCCAGGGAAAACATCTATAAAATCACAAAAAATACAAAAAATAAATAAAAAATCATAAGATTTAAGTCAAGGCTGTTCTAAACTATGAAAGCAGTAGTGCTTGAATTGCTAAGATTGATTTATTTGAAAGATTGTGCTTTGCTGAGACAAAATCACCCTTTGCAATGTGAATATGAATTGGGTACTGTTGCAGATTTTCAAGTCTAAGCCCATTTAATTTGCCAGAAACGGGTCAATTTCCTCCCCATTTTGACCCATTCGAACTATTACAGAATGTTTGCTCTGTGCTGTGACGTCCTTTGCTTCCACTTGGGTTCATGCATGAGTTCCATGCTGAAGGCACCTCTGCGCTCATCTTTCTAACCAGCGACCATGAAGATGAAATGGCATGTTGAGAATGAGATTCTGAATGCAGACAAAAATGGAAACCAAATGACTGTGGTGAATTAGAAGTCAAGTGAAGAAGATATTTTAAGAAATTGGGAGTGATTAACTGTATTGTCTAGTAAGGTAAGTGCTGGGAATTGGCTGCTGGTTTTAGAATGTGGAGCTAATCATCAAAACCTTGAGCAGTTTTGGTAGAGAAAAACGAAATGATGAAACTGGAGTAAAGTGGGTACAGTAGACAATAGAAAGAAGAAACTTAGCAACACAAAATTGACAATTCTTTTGAGTAAATTTCAATAAAAAGAGCAGAGAAAGAGGTGGTCATCAAAGAAGAAATTGGGGGAATAGATTGTTTTTTGAAAATGGGAATAATGGCATGTTTTTAATGTTAACTGGAATCATTCAGGAGAGAGTGGAAGCTCCATGATGCAGGAAAAGAGAGAGGGTGGAATTCCTGGAGAAGGGCTCTGTGTGGGCCGGAGGGCAGGGTGTCTAGAGGGCAATGAAGGGACGGGCGCTAGACGGCCGCCTTGTCAGTTCACCCGTGGCAGCACTAGGAAAAGCAAACCATACACTGATATCCAAGTTGGTGGGTAAACGTGGACAT
This sequence comes from Micronycteris hirsuta, assembly GCA_004026765.1. NCBI lineage: Eukaryota > Metazoa > Chordata > Mammalia > Chiroptera > Phyllostomidae > Micronycteris > Micronycteris hirsuta. The sequence continues at coordinate 21,808 of PVJI01007991.1, forward strand.
TCTTTTTAAAAATGTATTTTATTGATTATGCTATTACAGTTGTCCTATTCCCTCCCCTTTTATTCCTCTCCACCCTGCACACCCCTCCCACCCACATTCCTCCCCCTTTAGTTCATGTCCGTGGGTCATACATATAAGTTCTTTGGCTTCTACATTTCCTATACTATTCTTAACCTCCCCCTGTCTGTTTTCTACCTACCGTTTATGCTACTTATTCTCTGTACCTTTCCGCCCTTCTCCCCCTCCCACTCCCCTGTTGATAACCCTCCATGTGATCTCCATTTCTGTGATTCTGTTCCTGTTCTAGTTGTTTGCTTAGTGTGCTTTCGTTCTTGTTTTGGGTGTGGTTTTTAATAACTGTGAGTTTGCTGTCATTTTACTGTTCATGTTTTCTTATCTTCTTTTTCTTAGATAAATCCCTTTAACATTCCATATAATAAGGGCTTCATGATGATGAACTTCTTTAACTTGACCTTATCTGAGAAGGACTTTATCTGCCTTTCCATTCTAAATGAAAGTTTTGCTGGATAGAGTCATCTTGGATATAGGTCCTTGCCTTTCCTAACTTGGAATACTTCTCTCTAGCCCCTTCTTGCCTTCAAGGTCTCTTTTGAGAAATCAGCCGACAGTCTTATGGGAACTCCTTTGTAGTAACTGTCTCCTTTCCTCTTGCTGCTTTTAAGATTCTCTCCTTATTTTTAATCTTGGGTAATGTAATTGTAATGTGCCTTGGTGTGTTCCTCTTTGGGTCCAACTTCTTTGGGACTCTCTGAGCTTCCTGGACTTCCTGGAACTATATTTCCTTTGCCAGATTGGGGAAGTTCTCCTTCATTATATTCTCAAATAAGTGTTCATTTTCTTTCTCTTCCTCTTCTCCTTCTGGAACCTCTATGATTTGGATGTTGGAATATTTAAAGTTGTCCCAGAGGTTCCTAAGCCTCTCCTTATTTTTTTGAATTCTTGTTTCTTCATTCTGTTCTGCTTGAATATTTCTTTCTTCCTTCTGGTCCAAACCGTTGATTTGAGTCCTGGTTTCCTTCCCATCACTATTGGTTCCCTGTACATTTTCTTTTATTTCACTTAACACAGTCTTCATTTTTCCATCTAATTTGCTACCAAATTTATCCAATCCTGTGAGCATCCTGATTACCAGTGTTTTGAACTGTGCATCTGGTAGGTTGGCTATCTCTTCGTGGCTTAGTTGTCTTTTTTCTGGAGCTTTAATCTGTTCTTTCATTTGGGCCATTTTTTTTTTCTTGGTGTGCCTGTTGTGTAGTAAGGGGCAGAGCCTTAGGTGTTCATCAGGGTGAAGTAACCCACATCATTGTATTGTGACACTGTATGTGGGGAAGGGGTCTGAGAGGGAACAGTGGCACTTGCTCCACTCTCTGTCGGATTTCAGTCACATCCCCCGCTACCCAGAAGCAAATTGGGCCCTTGTGGTGCTGATTCCCACACAGGTGAGCTTGTGCACATTCTAGGACCCTGTGGGTCTCTCCAACGAACTCTCCTGTGAGGCTGAGAGTTCCTCCTGCTGCTGCCTCAACCCCCGCAGGTGTTTTCAATCAGTGGTTTGCGTCTTTATTTCCCTGCGCTGGGACCCTGAGTTGCTTGGTCTGTCTCGCTCCCTAGCTGTTTCTCTCGGTTTATCTGTGCACGAATGTGGGACCGCCTGTTCCGCCAGCTGCAGCCTTGCCCGCCCCAGTCCTTCAGACGCTGCCTTGCTGCCTTGCTGTGAATCCTCTCCACTCCAGCTGCTTGAATCCGCCCCTTCTACTGTTCTGGGTGAATGTGTCTTCTTTAACTCCTTGGTTGTCGGACTTCCATACAGTTCGATTTTCTGTCAGTTCTTGTTGATTTTTGTTTTTAAATTGTTGTTGTCCTTCTTTTGATTGTGCGAGGCAGCACAGTGTGTCTACCTACACCTCCGTCTTGGCTGGAAGCCTGCCATCTTAATAGTAATGTATGATGATTACTATTTTTCATATTCTTTCTCAAAATATATTTTATTGATTATGCTATGACACTTGTCCCATTTCCCCCTTCTTCCTTTCCACCCCCACACCCCGCCAATCCTCACCCTTTACTTTTTGTACATAGGTCATACACATAAGTTCTTTGGCTTCTACATTTCCTATACTATTCTTAACCTCTCCCTGTCTATTTTCTATCTACCATTTATACTATTTATTCTCTGCAACTTTTCCCCCTCTCTCCCTCACCACTCCCCTGTTGATATCCCTCCATGCCTTATATAAAGCCCTTTAACATTTCATATAATAAAGGCTGAGTGATGATGAACTCCTTGAACTTGACCTTATCTGAGAGGCACTTTATCTGCCCTTCCATTCTAAATGAGAGTTTAGCTGGATAGAATATTCTTGGATGCAGGTCCTTGCCTTATATGACTTGGAATGCTTCTCTCCAGCCCCTTCTTGCCTGAAAGGTCTCTTTTGAGAAATCAGCTGACAGTCTTACGGGAACTCCTTTGTAGGTAACTGTCTCCTTTTCTCTTGCTGCTTCTAAGATTCTCTCCTTATTTTTAATCTCAGGTAATTAATTGTAATGTGCCTTGGTGTGTTCCTCTTTGGGTCCAACTTCTTTGGGACTCTCTGAGCTTCCTGAACCTCCTGGAGGTCTATTTCCTTCACCAGCTTGGGGAAGTTCTCCTTCATTATTTGTTCAAATAAGTTTTCAATGCCTTGGTCTTCCTCTTCTCCTTCTGGCACGCCTATGACTCAGATGTTGGGATGTTTAAAGATGTCCTGGAGGTTCCTAAGCCTCTCCTCATTTTTTTGAATTCTTGTGTCTTCATTCTGTTCTGGTTGGATGTTTTTTCTTTCTGGTCCAGTCCGTTGATTTGAGTCCCAGTTTCCTTCTCATTCCTATTGGTTCCCTGCAGATTTCCCCTCATTTCCTTTGTATTATCCTTCACTTTTTCAAGAAATTGCAACCATCTTTCTTCCAATCCTGTGAGCATCCTGATTACCAGTGTTTTGAACTGTGCATCTGATAGGTTGGCTATCTCTTCGTCTCTTAGTTGTATTTTTTCTGGAACTTTGATCTGTTCTTTCATTTGGGCCATTTTTTTCTCGGTGTGCCTGTTACTTTAAGGGGCAGAGCCTTAAGTGTTCACCAGGGCGGGGTAACCCACGTGACTGTGTTGTGATGCAGCCTGTGGGGGCGGGGCCTGAGAAAACAATGATGATTGCTCCACTCTCTGCACTTCCACTTCCACTGCTACTCATAAGCAAGTTGGGCCCTTCTTTGCTGGTTCTAGGTTGGGTGGGTGGGCCTGGGAAGTTCCAAGTCCCTGTGGGTCTCTCCAATGAATTCTCCTGTGAGGCCGAGAGTTCCTCCTGCTTGCCCCTCAACCCCCACAGGTGTCTTCAATCGGTGGTTTGAGGCTTTACTTTCCCGCATTGGTGGGGCAATAAAGCTGCTTCGTTCCCCAGCTTTTTCTCCCAGTTTATCTGCGCAAGAATGAGGGACAACCCGGTCCACCAGTCTGGGCCCCACTGGGGTCCAGGTGGGACAGCTGCGTTTTGGCTGGCATGCCCGCTATGGGCCTCACCACAAACCACTGTCTCGTCTTGTGCTCTCTGCCTGGCTCTGCCCCACTTACCAGTCTGGATGAACGTGTCTTCTTTAACTCTTTGGTTGTTGGACTTCCACTCAGTTCGATGTTCTGTCAGATATGGCCATTTTTGTTTTTTTAAATTGTTGTTTTTCCTATTTTGCTTGTGCGAGGAGGCAAGGTGTGTCTACTTATGCCTCCATCTTGGCTGGAAGTCACATTCTAGTTTCTGAGTGAAATCTCAGACAAGGTCATTTGTGGAGAGTGGGGACAAAGAGGGGTATGCTAAAGGGCTGAGAATCAGAGAGAATGTACTGAAGAGTTGTGTAGAGAATGAAAATAAATGGACTAGAATGAGGATTTGGTTTGATAGCTCGGCGATATTAAAGGCACAGTGGAGTTCTGTAGTTATCAATTTAATGCCAGAGTTGGAAAACTTATTCTGTAAAGAGCTACCCAGGAAATAGTTTAGGCTTTATGATCCATACAGTCTATATTGTAAGTACTCAACTCTGCTGTTCTAGTGTGAAAGTTTCCATAGACAGCATGTAAATTGGAGCTGTGATCATAAAAGGTGCAACGGCAATGCCATCACCTATTACAGGGTGGCTGGCTTCCCTGGGCATTGTTGGGATTTGTTCTGTGGTCCCACACACTTGGTTCAATACCTTTCCACCACATTTTTCACGCTCTAATATTCTAAGTGCTGGAGCTGGCTTACATTTACTCAAAAGAGATGATTATTAAATTTTCAGGAATTCTGTCAATTGGCTAATGGTAGCTTGATATCAGTCACAGTGACAATACTTATACCACACAAACTGGTGAACACTACAAGTCAGGCTTTCTCTCACCCATTGTTAATTATTTACCAGGTCACTCACTATAATTAATTTGTTTACATCGCCATCTTCTCCACTAGACCCAATTTCTCAAAAATAATGACCATGTCTAGTATTCAATCTATTTTCTCCATTTATAAGATAGTGGTGTACGTTGAAAATGCTGAAACTGTTGAATAAAAATTTAAATGTTTTACTTTTTCCATCATTGAAAATTCAAATCTGAAAAATTCTTCCAGTTGAATTATCTTCCCCAAAGTCAGCAAGGTGTACCAACCCATACACACAAGGACTGAGGAAAACATTAGGTGTTTGTGAGATTAATCTTGTATTGGATTAGACTCCAGTCTATGACAGTTTTCTCTGAACTAGTTTAGGTTTTAATATCTTATTGTCCCTCTGGTTCTATCATCTTTGGCTGGGTATGTGCTGTGCCTCATGTTGATGGCATGGCTCATTGTCCTTAAGAACATGGGGTTAGAGTCAGAACACCTCCTAATATTGGGCCACTTATTCAACATGTCTGTTTTCATTTGTACGGGATGGCTAAAAATGGTACCTACCATGTAGGTTTGTTGTGTGATTAAGTGAATGAATCCACATGGAGCACTTAGAGCAGTGCCTTAGCAACGTCAGAGCTAACTATCATCATCAACTCATCTCCCAGGCTTCTACTCTTACCTGTCCAAAAGTCTATTCTCTACAAAACATTCAGAGTGATCTTCAGCACACACAAATCAGATCACATAATTCCCTGGCTGAACACCACTAATAATTTCATTATGCTGAAAATAAAAATCTAATTTCTTTTTTTATGTCACATAGTCCTTACATGATTTGCTCCTGTGCCTCCATCTCAGTCTCCCCTCACACCAGACTCCCCAGCTTTCACTCAGCTTTATCCATATGGCTTCCTTCTGCTCCTTGAGTGCACCACACTTTCATTATATCCTAGGCCCTCACTCTTCTCTCTGCCTGGAATACTTTGTCCCTAGTGTTTTCTAGCATCCATTTTCCTCATTCAGTTTTTGGTCCAGATGTCACCTCTTAGAGAGATGTCTTCTGAGCATCTTCCCAAAGGAGCTCATCATACCCTCATTGTCTTCTATCCCATCATCCTTTTTCATGGTCTTTATGCCATCTATCTATATCTCAAAATGTTGTATTTATGTTTATTTGCTTGTTTTGCTCTTTTTCAACTGGATATAAAAGTTCCAGGAGAGTAAAAATATTTGCCATATTTTTCGCTGCTGAATCTATAGTGCCTAGAACAGCAAGCTCTCAAAACTTATCATTGAATCAATAAAAGACATGAATAAATGAATAAATAAAATGTTATCTTATTTTCTAATGGGGAAACCCAACTGATCACCATGGTCTATTTTAGTGAATGGCATCACTGTCCGTCTATGGAAGAAGCCAGAAATCTTGGGGTCACTCCCAACTTCTTTTGATCCTTCATTCACCATAAAGTCAATCTTATCTCAAACCAACTGATGTCTCACTCTAACTCTTTCTATCTAGAATCATTATTACTTGTTTGAATTTCTAACAGTTCATTCATTGTCTCCTATCTTAGCTTCAATCTAGTCACTTCATTACAGCTAGAATAAACTTGCAAAATCGTAATTCTGATTGTGTCCCTTCATTGCTGAAAACCCTTTAACATTGAAATAGTTACATGATGGAGCAGCATTTTTAATGCCCTACCCACCCAGTATATATTTGTTTCTTTACTCATCTGAGTGCCTGAAGTTGTGGACAGTTTCAGCAAGCTGATGGCTTCCCATATTAGGCAAATCACTCATTTCTGTTAATTCTCTAGCACAATGGCAGCTTGCTCAATGCTCAGAAGCCCCTAAAATAGTGAACAAATGGCCCAGCTATCCCGGCTTCCAAACGTTCATGAGATGATTCTCAGACCATTGGAGGCCACCACGCAACATGGCAGCATCTCAGAGGGACACCGTGTGGGATTAAGACCTTTGGCCGTAGCCATAACCAGCTCATTAACAGACCTTTTTAGGATTTCTTCTTTCCTTTTCTCATGTCTGCCTCTCCCTCACCTGTGTACCCTGAAATCAACTCTTCAATAAACTATCCACATCCAGGGACGTGTCTCAGGGGCTGCTCTTAGGGAAACACAAACTATGAAATATGACTAATAATAAACCTCATGACCCTTTCCAGTTAATAAACTTCACTTCCCTTTCCAGTTATTTTCTTCAGTCAACAATTTCTTCATTTTCACACTGTCTTTGTTTTCTGGACACACCTTAAATGCGACCTCCATTTCCCTGTGGCTAACCAAGTGCCTTGTTCAAACAGTTGTTCAATAAATTCTCATTCAAATAATTGGCATCTGAAATGTATTCCTGATCATGTAATTCCACAAAGAAATCTTTTTTATCAGTTTATTTTTATACAGTATGCTATGAGAATCTTGTGAAAATTCTGAGAAAATATACAAGCAGAATAGTAACATATGTTAATTTTAAAAATTCCAAATATACATTTTTATTCCTTTTAAGGGCTTTCAATTAACCAGGTACAAACTATCAACTCTTTTCATTTTGGAAATAATGGAACATCAGCTGTCCAGATAATAAATAAGTTTGATTAACCTTATTTTTAATAGCCAATATTAACTTATTCTTTTTATAATAAATCAAGTTCTTTTTATGGTGGATTATCACGATATTATTCTTAATATGGCCTTTCTGCCAAAAATGTTCCCTGAAAGTACATTTGCTTGGTTTTAAATAAACTTTTAAGTTGTACTAGAAAGAGCCAAGGTAATGATAGAATTAGACTCATTGTGCTTTTATTTTACCATAATACCTTTAGCAAGAGTTATAGCTCATCCAGAGCATATAATTAGGTTATTTGAAAGAATCCATGCTTTAACATGATTTGACAATAAATATCAGTTACAAAAAACATATTATTCCTCCTTTTACTGCTATTCCTTTTCCCTTTCTCACAACTAAGCACTTATACGTAGGGTTCTTTTTCCTACAATGTTTTAATTTTGATAAGATTAACTTGACAGTCTTTGGAAGAACTGGCGGTCTTCTGCCTCTAGGATCAAAATTTACTAGTGGCATTACCTGTACTATAAATTCACATATTTTGTATTTTATATATATGAAAATTTTCATTTTCATATTCAAATACTTACAAGTTAGGTCTGGGTAATTCCCACTTATTGCTCAGAACTCAGAGAAGCCCTGCAAGCCTGCCCACGCCGCTACAGCAGACCGGTGCTGCCATGCGCCACGGGCCTCTCCTTCATAACACATTTTAGGCATTGGTAATTATGTCTTTAATGTGTTTCTTCTCCACTAAGCTACAACCTAATGAGAATCCAAATGTATCTGTTCTTTTCATCATTACGTCCCTAGCTCTTAACACAAGATGCATCTCTGTTTATTTTTTCTGTATAAATAGGCCTTCAATGAATCACTTCATTCATGCATAGTTACATGCATTTAAATTTTCTTAAACATTTATTTATTTTACAAACTTTTATTAAACTATGTGTGTTGGATTAGGTCAGTATCCTAGACATAAAAGACAGAATCCCCTTACTTAAGAAGGTAAAAAGGTAATTAAAAGAGAGTTAAGTAAGAATGAAGATAAAACAAAACAAAAAAATCTGTCCCTAACTTCTAACTTCTTGTTTCTCCCTTCTATTTTTAATATAGAGATTGAAAATCTTTATTGTTACAGCATGGTCTATGGTTAAAACAAACAAACAAACAAAAAAAAAACCCAGTGACTAACTACTGTACGCAGTTTAAATAGGACAAATAAAGTGTACTTTGCTGAGATATTTCAGAAATATTCAGAATAGTGGGGCCATAGTCCTGCCTACCTTTACAGGCAGGCATCTCCAAAGTGGCCTTACCCTCAGTCCGTGGTACTCAAAGTGCTATCTAGGGACCGTCACCTGGGAAGTTAATAGAATTGTAAATACCAGACTAGGTGCCTCCCCTGACCTACTGAGTCAGTGACTCCAGAGTTGGGGCTCAGCAATCTGTGTTTTAAGAAGCCCTCCTGGTCATTCTGATGCCCATGTGCTAATGTTGGGGAACACTGGTTGAGATTGCCGCACCCCCGTCTTTCCCAATACAGATTTCTTCCATCTGCAGACATGACCAAATCTGGAGTCAGTCTGACTCCCCTCCAGTTCCAGAAGCTCATGATTTTGTCTGACAGTTGCACAGCTTATTTTACGGTGTGAGTTTAGATCACTAGTTGGCCTCTGAACAGGCAAGCCTGCAACCTGAAAAATCCTCCATGCCCTGTTCTGACCTCCTTCTCCTCTGGCTTCCTGCTTTTTATCCTCTATTTTGTGTTAGCAAGGTCTCATAGGGGAGCCTGTTTAAGTTATGTTATATATATAGACTTAATGGTAAGGAGAGTAGAATGCACTAGATTAAAGGGAAAGCAATAGGAACTTAGAAGAAATTTAGTTGTAGATAACTGTTGTAGTAGAGATTTTCAGCAAAAGCATGATGGTGACGTTAGTGACATGAGTTTGAATTCATTAAAGGCCATTCCTTTTCTTTGTCAATTTCAGGGTTATTGACTATAACTTTAAGCCATGGTGTCTTGAGAATATGTAACTATAATTAAAATGGGAATAAATGAATCTATCTACATTTACATAGTTTTTTTCCTGGAATAACAAGTGTGTGCGCATACACACACACACAACTATTTTTGGTATTCGGTACATAATGGTTTTTCAAATGTATTTGTCAATTGTTTTTAAGATTTTAAGAAGCATTTACTTTTAATGGGTGGCTTAAACATCTCAGTTTACAACTCTGGAAAGTTTGACTCTTCCCTGTTGCTCAATTGTGGTTTTTCACAGAAGAAAGGCTTGCTATTTTTTTTAACTCAAAACAACTTTATTTTATTGTTCTATTTTGTGCACCTTTTCAAAAGCACATCTGATAGAAGTTCAAATGGGTTTTGAAAATTAGAATATTAAAAGTATGGAGAGGCTTTCAATTAAAAACATCTTGCTTTGTCCTTGTGTGAGCTTTTTTTTTTTGTAACTTACTAGGACATTATTTAAAGTTAAAAAATTAACTTCAATACTCTATAGAGAACATGACTGCTGCCATGTAGACAACTGGACTTTTCTAGCAAACTCCAGAGAATATTAATCTATAAATCAGTTATTCCATAAATGTTTTAGAAATGTCAACTTCATGCAAGAAACAGCTCTAGATTTTGGGGTGGAATTGGTACATTTAAATGGATACATATACATGAAAAGCCAAGTTATGATGGCAACATTAATGATAGTTTGCTTTTGTACAGTTTCTTTAAATTGTATTATTTCAACCAATAATGCAGAAAGGGAAATCATTCTTACATTTATTTCAAATAGTAGAACTGAAGCTGAAATTTGGAAATAAGGGCCTTACTCAAGGTCTTGAATTCCTGTGCTAAGTGGCAAAGCCATGATCAATACTAACTCTATGGACTCCTAATCCAGCGCTTGTTTATGACTCCATGGTGCCCCTTATAAAAACAGAATGAAATATAACAACAATGACTAAGTGATGGTGCATGATGGAATTGTGAGTGAGTTATATCAGCAACATGCTTTTATGTAACAGCGGTAGTTGGGAATTCTCTCTATGAAGAACATGATGGTGCATCTGATTTGGGGCCAGATGATCTAGAAGCAGAAGAGCCCAGTCTAGGGGAAATGATCTCACTGGTGGTGAAAGGAGGAAACGGATATGAAGAGGCTCACAATGGATTAACATTCTGCAATGAATGAATGCATCCTTAAACGTTGATGGATATCCTGACATTGCCTAGTCCTGGTCATCTGTTTGTGGACGCTCTTGTTAGCTGCCAAGGTCTAGTATGGTTAAACCTGGAGGACCACTTTAATGCTAAGGAAGTCCAGTCAGTTCCCAGCAGCTTTGTTTTCCTACAGTTAAAACAATGAGGCAATGATTTTCAATCAAGACTTCCTCGGTCTATTATCCCTAAATATTATTCGGTAGTTCTAATTATTTTAAAATAAGGACTATAACTTTTTTACCCCACATGAGGTCAAACAATGTGATTTTGGTCCAGGTACATTTTACATGACTCTGAACAGTAAAAAGTGGTGTTGTTGGAGAAGATAGAAACAATCAGATTCAATTATCATTGAAACAGAACTCTGAAATAAGAGTTCATAAATAGATTGCTGAAGTGTTTGGTGTGTGTTCCTTTCTTTCTTTTTTTTTTAAATTTCAGAGCACCAGGCATTAGACAGTAGATGGCAGTGTGAGATGGGGAATTTAAGGCTTGCCAGCAATTTTGTTTGAAACTAGCCCAGTAAAAATGGCTTTTTTGACTTGGAAGCATTTATTAAATGAACCTTCCGTCAGAGTTTTGTCTGACGGCCAGGATCCCACCCTGGAAGGTTCTGTCAACCCACAGGTGCGGCTGTGTAAGTGCTTTGTTTGAACTGGGGCTGCTGTCCTGCTCGGAAACAAGGTAGGGATCATCTGTGCATAATTCATAGTCGCAGATCCAAGCAAACTGCCACTCAGCTGTCTTGGCACTCCTGTGCCTCCTGGTGAAGTTAGCACTTCTGATCACTGCCTTTCTGGGAAACTCATTATGTTTAAATGTCTAAGTAGAAGCTTTGATATGTACAAACGGTTAATGGTACTTCAGGTTTTTACCTAATTTTCACCTTTCTTTCTGTCTCAAACCCCTGAGAAATCTGAGGCAGGGAGTGAGGGGATTTCCAAACTGAAATGAAAATTATTAATAGGAGAATTTCTCAGTCCATCTGAAAGGGTATTATTCCTCATGTTTGTCAAACAATAGATTCTATTCAGAATTTTTAGACATTATGGAAAATAAGAGTTTGAGCTGGTTTGGCCTTCTTTTCTATCACAGACTCTTAGAAGATGCAGGATTTGGTATCTGTAATTAGTTATATAAACTTGTATCCCTATGGAACACTTTAATATAAGAAAATATATTTTAAGCAGGGAAGAAATAGCTGAAAACATTTTACTTAATGAAGAGGAGGTCAATAATTCTGAGAGGAGCCCTGTTCTACTTGCAGTAATTGTAGTATTAAAATAAGGCATGTTCTCAGAGTATTATAATATTAGCAATTATTCTGCTTCATAGAACTTTATAAAAACTACATTTCATAATTTTAGGTGTAAATCCTAGGCTAGTTAATTCCAGCTATTGTGTTATGTAATATTCATTACTTAACCTCACTAAGTTCTACTTTTTCCAACTGTAAAAAGGAGATAATAAAAATCCTTACTTCACAGTCTGACACACAGGAAGTATTCGTTATTATAATACAGCCTGCACAATAAATGTTAGCCAATATTGTTATGTAGAATTTGATGAGTGTAGGTGTGTTTTCAAACAAAGTTATTTTTCCCAACTCCTGGAAATTCAAATATATACTGAATATTAATAATATTTTTAGCCAAGCTGGTGTAGCTCAGTGGATTGAGTGCGGGCTGGGAACCAAAAGGTCCCAGTTCGATTCCCAGTCAGGGCACATGCCTGGGTTGCGGGCCAGGTCCCCAGTGAGGGCCATGTGAGAGGCAACCATACATTGCTGTTTCTCTCCCTTTCTCCCTCCCTTCTCCTCTCTCTAAAAAGAAATAAATAAAATCTTTAAAAAAATATTTTAAACCAAACAAGATTAGGTAGGTAAATATGACTAAAATAGAATGCACACCAAAGGAAGTACAAGAAAATTTAGGACCATATATAAAAAAAAAACTAATTTCATCAATTTGCTGAAGAAGAGAAAAATAGGATATTATAGAAGTCTTTGTGTATGTATGCTCATATATATTTTATATTTTAATTCATTACATAACCAATAATTTGCATAATCAGTGAGGAAGGTACATTTTCAAGGAAAGGGGAAATAAAGACATTAAAATAAAGTATTTTCCAGAAGTCACATAAACCTGTTCCTTTTCATAGATAAAGCTTTTTATCATGTGAGAATGGTGGTCAGAACTTAAAGAATTAGTGTTTAGACATGAAAATAGTAATCACCTTCATAAAACTGAAACTTTTTTTTAAGAAGATGTTCAGTGAGCAGAACTTACATTTTTTTAGGAGAAAAGTAGATGTGGAAGTGTTGACTTAGGAAGTTGCATTGAAGTATTAAGAATTCTTTCCAAACTCTGACACTTTCTAATTTTTTATATTTCTCTGAAGTTCTTTTTTTTTTAATTTTGTTTTGTTTTAAGTTAACTTTCCTGAGGCAGTATGTCTGAGTTCTCCTGGCTCTACCATTTCCAAGATCCTGTGGAACGAAATTAGTAAGTACATAAACATGCCCCAGCTCAGCGTCGGGACATGGTAAGTTCTCATTCAGTAAAAGCCAAAGATAAAATGATCATTTGATGTGACTGTTACAGAATTAGAAAACTATAAAATAATGTCTGAAAGAAGTTTAAAATTAATTAAAACCCCTTATTTTACAGATAAGGAAACTAATGGCTAGAAAGTTAACATTTATAATATTGATTGTATCAGTATTAGTTAGGGTTTTCCAGAGAAATAAGACAGATAGCTATTGATTTATTATAAGAAATTGATTATGGAGGCTGAGAAGTCTTAATTTTGGCAGCTGGTATGGTACAGGCTCCAGTCTTCGCCTGAAGGAAGAGCATGTTTACTGTTTGAGTCTGAAGTCCACGCAGTCAGGCGGAGTCGTTCCCTCTTCTAGCCGGAGGGGCGCTCTATTCAGAAACCTTAACTGACTGGAGAAGTCCTGTGGGAGGAACCCGTCCTGCAGAATTCCTCCCATCCACCACGGATGAGAAATAAGTCGTCAGGGACACAACCTTGTTGTTCTGGTGGGAAAGGGGGTGGCGATTCCTTCTAGTGGGGAATGCCCCGAGCCCTCCTCCCAAATGGCTTTTATTGGGAATGGTATGTATAGGTGTATATAGCATACATGCATAGCTCATCAGTCCATGTCAAAAGGCTGTAGTCATACAAAAATAGGTATTATCTACAGATAACAATTGAAGGAACACAGAAATCTGTCCTCGGTCAGGGTCTGTTAGTTATGCTGACGCCAGAGGGTCTTTAAGGCGTGTTTCATGAGACAAGGAGTTTACTCCTTATGCCTTGAACTTAAACATCCAATTTATATGAACAGAGCCATACAAAGCAAAGCGGAGGAAGCTTCAAAGAATACAATGTACATTTCAGGCCTGATTCCCATGGGAACCCTCAGTGTTAAGAGTCGGGTCATGTCTGCCACCTGCCATCTGGTTTTCCAGGGAGACTTAATAGCCCCTTCCAGAGCCTGCTCTCACAGGGCTGCAGTCTCGGAAACCATGCAGAGCAAGCCCCAACAAAGTCCTACCACATCAGGGAGGGCAATCTGCTTTACTTAGTCTACCGATTCAAATACCGATTTCATCCAGAAACAACTTCACAGACACCCAGACATGCACAAAATAACATTTGACTAAATATCTGGACACCCAAACCCAGACAAGTTGACACAAATTTACCATCACACTGATGGTAAATCTAGTTGGTAATGGCATTTAATCTTCTAAAAGAATCAACTCCAGGAAAATTAAATAAAATATAGTTGTCCTACTTGCTAAAGTATAATGTTTGATTTTTTTTTTCCTCAAGAAATTATGCTATTTTCTTGCTCTGGCTGGGTGGCTCAGTTGGTTGGAACATCATCCCATATATTAAAAAGTTGCAGGTTTAATTCCTGGTCAGGGAACATGTCTAAGTTCTGGGTTCGATCTCCAGTCAGGGCAAACCGATTCATGTTTCTCTCTCCGTCTCTGTGTCCCAGTGTCTCTCTCCCCTCTCAACTCAATAAACATATCCCTGATGAGGATTAAAAAAAAGAAGTTATATTATTTTCTTTTTAAGATAAATTCACATTCTCAGACTTTGAAAGTGTTGCTTTGTTAATGGCTTTCCTAGGGCTTTTGTTTTTGTTTTATGCCCTTGAAGCAAAGCAGTTCCACATGTATAAGGTTAGCCATAAATTTATGCATATATATATATATATATATGTATATGTATATACATATACATATATATATATATACACATATATATATATATATATATATATATATATATATATATGAGGTTCCTCTAAAATTTTCTCTTTTTGTAATTCCCTTCTTGGTATTGTCCCTGACTTAAAGTGGCATGAGGAGGTAGCAGCATGCTGTGTTTTTTACCTGCTAAAATTTTGGTCACCAAATCCAACTCAGTTCTGACATTAGCTACCCAGAGATAGCATCAGATTCTAGAGGGTGGGGACTTAGTCTCATAAGACTGCCTTTCACTTCAGGTGCCAGTTGGAAGTCCAGGTTATCACCTGTGCTTCCTTCTTACCAACTAGCTATAGATGAGAGGTTTCCACAGCCCACTTAGAATTTCAGCACCAGTTACAAGTCCAGGTTGTTATCTGTGCTTTTGACTGACTGGTTATAAATCAGAGATATCCATGATTTCCACCTTGGGTTCAATGAATTTTCTGGAGCAGCTTACAGAACTCAAGGGACCTGTTTACTCACTAGATTACCAACTCATTACAAAGAGTGTCAAAGAATATAAGTCACTCGCCAGATGAAAAGGTGCCTGAGGAAAGGTCTGTTGGTGGGGGTGCCGAGCTTCCAAGCCCTCTCTGGTTGCACCGTCCTCCCAGCACCTCGATGTGTCCACCAACCAGAAACCTTTCCAAACCCTATCCTTTTCCTGGTGGTTCTGGAGGCTTCATTATGTAGTCATGATTAATTAAGTCATTGACCATTGGCAACTGATTCAACCTCCAGCTCCTCTCCCTTTGTAAATGGGGTGGCACTGAAAGTTCCAACCTTCCAGTTACTTGTTTGGTTCTCCTGGCAATCAGCTCTCATCCCTAACTTGGAGCCAAAAGTCTCCTCATTAACATAACAAAAGACCTGATGGCTGTAATTGTTTAGGGCATTACAAGGGTTTTAGAAGCTTTAAGTCAGAAACTGGATAAAGAATAAGTAGTGTAAGTGGTAAGTAGAAAATAGACAGCGGGAGGTTAAGAATAGCAGAGGAAATGGAGAAGCCAAAGAGCTTACATGTACAACACATGGACACACACTAAGGCGGGGTGGGGGGGATGCAAGTGGGAAGGGGTGTGCAGGGCGGAGGGGAATAAAGGGGGAGAATGGGACAACTGTAATAGCATAATCAATAAAATATATTTTAAAAAAATCATAATATCATACCTGCCATAGGGAAAACTCAGAATTGTTTACCTGTCTTCAGAGAACTCTGGGATGACATTCTGGTGAAACTATGAATCTCATCACCTTCCTTTAAGAACCCCCTAATTCTGCAGCAGAAAATGAGTCATGAAGGGTGTGCAGTGTAGATCCACCAGGGAAACTAAAGCAATGGTGATGTTTGGGCAAGTGTTGAGTTGGAGACAAAAATCAGTGGAGAAATATTGCTTATATTATTAAAGTGAAGCAGGTGGTCGGCACATATTTATTAATAGGAGTAGGGTGTACATGAATGAAGGGAACAGGGGGCATCTCAGGGTGCTGAGCGTAGCTCTGGATTCTTTCCAGGAGAGAAAGCGGGAGCCACAATACACTGTGATTTCACCAGGTATGAGCGGCGGCCAAAGTCTACATCAGATTCACCCCAATATTTTCTCCTCGTCCTTTCTCAGCTACTCTCAGTAGAATGTTATGCTTGTGGAGCTGAATTCTTTCAGAAAGTATTGTGCGCTTTAAGAGTTTTAATTTTTATGCTTTTTCCAAGATATCCTTCCTACTGATAATGAAATAAATAGAAAATTGAAATTAATTAATATCTTGGCGTTCTGAATTTTGAATCCTGTTTTCTGTTTACTTTGAAGCCTTATTATAATAAAGAAATACATTATATTTGTATTATAAATAATGCCTTATATTTATATTATGGATTTACAATTTTCAGTGTTTCCATTAAATCTTCTTACGAATATTATTGTGAATGGCAAACATTTATTGGTTGTTTATGAAAGTTCTGGATAATAGAATCAAATGTCTAAAATGATGCATATTGTTGAGAAGAAAAAATTTATTTAGAGAGTGAGAATTGTCTTCAAGTATTTGAAAACCTATTAGGTAAAAGAAGTAGACCTATTTTGGAGAATAATTTCCAGAGAGCTTACCTGGGGTCAATGTGTGGCATCTTAAGGAACTATATTTTGATTTAATATATGAAGAAATTTTCTGAACTTTCTGACAATTTGATTTAACCAAAAAGTTAACAGGATGAGGTAAGTTTCATTTACTCATGATATTCACACCAAAGCTTGAGGTCAATTGATTCTATAGAATAGATTTTTTTTCTCAGCTTTATTTTTATTGTTGACACTATTACATGTGTCCTCTTCCTACCCTCTGCTCCCCTCCCCCCACTTTGCCCACCGCCATCCAGCCCCCACCCCCCTTTCCCTCCAGCTATAACCACACTGTTGTCTGTGTCTGTGTGTTATGTATCGGGTTGGCCAAAAGTTCATTTGGTTTTTACGGTAAGATGGCTCTAGTAGCACTTAGCTATCTTTAACTACATTTGAAACAATTTTGTTAGATTGTATTGTGACAGTTGTCATATCAGCATGCATTAAAAAAACTTATTGAAATTGGTGAGTTTTTTTGTGGCCATTTTAATATTGAAGATGGAAGACAATACACCGCATTTTTGACATATTATGATATTGTTTCAAGAAAGGTAAAAATGCAACTGAAACACACAAAAAATGTGTCTTTTATTGCAAAGAAAAAACTAAACTGACTTTTTTGGCCAACCCAATATATATGTGTTCTGGCTAAGCCCCTCACCTTCTTTCAGCCCACCTCCCCCTCCCACTCCCCTCTGACAGCCGTCCTTCTGTCCTATGTAGATTCATTTTTTGAATGACAGATTGAGCTATATGATATCCAGGTTTATGAGTCTATAAAAAGTTGGTAGACCTGTTGAATTATTTTGATTGAAGAGAGTAGAATATCAGTCTATTAACATGTATGTTTGAAAGCAGTTAGCCTGTTTCAAATCAACTTGAAACATCAATTAGAGAAAAAAATCTCTGGCTTTTTCTCAATGTCCTTTCCAAGTCTAAGCAGATTATTCATAGTTTCCTTTAATGTCTGCTATTCTGTTTATGAGAAATGACTCAGGGGAAGTTTTTCTTTAATTCAAAACAAACAGATTTGTTACACGTTGAATGGCTGGCTGATACTTAGATGTTTCCTGGGAATGTTTACTGGTTGTCAGGTGTTGTATTACCTGAACTTTTGGTGACTCTTGAGAAGGAACAGACACCAGGTCATGAACTTTGGCTACTGACTTTAAGATCACTTTATGGGCTAATTATGAATTTGCTGAGGAAAAAGAAATGTTTAAAAGTATCACAAGAAACTAGTAGTTTAACAAACCATTAAATTGCAGGGTGGACTCTCATGGCTTAGGGTATTGATAAAGGAAAGCTTATACCTCTGTATCTGGAGCTTTTTCTTGCAGGAGGCTCTGAATCACAGGGCTGCATTATTTTTCCAAATATATGGACTAGGGATTATGAAACATTAAGTTGGGACCAGATCTTCTTTCTGTTTCCTGTTTTCTCATTTTAGATCTTGTTTCAGAGGCTACTGCTAGCGTGCTCCCATTCTTGGCTGATGCTATTAAATAACATGGACACCCAGAGATGGCAGCTCCAAGCACCATTTCTTTCGTTCTTCTCCACGCACGCTACTGAATGGGGAACCTGGTCAGGTCAGCTGAGGCACAAATACTGACAGTTGTTACTCTCATTACTAGAGGGTAGAGAGCCAGACGGGTACAGAGACGGGTGGACTGGCATCATGGATTAACGCTGAATGGCGCTTTCCAGGTCCCTATCTTCTTCAGTGCTTTGGGCAAGCTCAGAATTTTTATGTGAGGAAATTTTGAATTTTTAAATTTTTCCCTTTTAAATTCTAATCGTGATATAAAGAGGAAAAGCAGGCTTTTTATTTTTTGCATTGAATAATTGAACAAGATTTCTAGTTGGATTATTATTATTATTATTTTATGTTCAAACCCAGAAACTATAAGCCTTCAGACTATTAGACCAGTGAATTATGGCTGTGTGATTATATTAAAGGGTTATGTATGGGCGGAGGATAAAAAGCATTTTCTGGGCAAAAAGATTAGAAAATCAGCAATTTTTTATAGTATGTATTTCCTGAATAGCATTTCTACAAATATAATCTTCACTCACTGGTCCCTACAAATAACCTACTACATTTCTTCAGATGTGAGGTGAAGATCTGGAGGTCTGGTTCTTGGCTTTTTATTCCAGAAGTGATTAGTAATAGGTCTGCCCCTAAGTTTAGGGGGAAGGGTGCATTCTTTCATAAGTACAGTTTCTCTAAAGCTTAAAATTGTTAGCAACTAGTGGAGTGGGCAGAGCTATGAGCGCGGATCCAGTGTGCGTGGCCTCCCGCGTGCTCCCTGCCACCGGCAGACAGCTTGTCGGCATGTGAGTAACCGCCTCTCTGCACTAGTGTTTGCATCAGCAAACGTTCAGACGTGGGCCAGAACATCTTCCTGTAAACTCTGACACCTATGTTTCCACATTGACAATATTTCTGAGGAACAATAAAGTCACTTCTTGAGAATAAAATATATTATATAGCATTTAAAATAATAGTAATAACAATAACAACAACAATAATAGCAATAAAAGAATTCCACCTAAGTAAAATTTCAAACAAATAATGTTTTCCCAAGTAGCAAGGATATACCAAAATGATTTACCTTGGGAGATACATTCTCACAAGATTTGTTTTGTGGGATTTCTTCATTATTTGCTTTGTTTTACATTTTTAATAAAACACATTGGTGAAAAATGAAAGTCAATGTCCTTTCAGATCATGTCATTTGTTGAAGTTACAACTGAAGCCTGACAGTTTCTTGAGGTTTTCAGCTTCTGCCACTTCTTGAGAGTTTTGTTTGCCTATTTATTTCAGATTTATTCTCCAAGGCTGTCCATTCTGGACAGAAAACATTAGAAAGGAACAGAGACAATTATCCAGATAAAAAGCTTTATTTTGTCCTCCTAACTATTTTAGCAGTTTCTCTTCTCTTATTTTTTCAAATATACCAGTGTCTACTTTGAACCGCTCTTTTTGTCCATTCCAAGACTGAAGGCATCATTTGATGTTGGTTCAAAGAATGTCCCTCCTACTTATTCTTAAAGAGAGCCACAAACACATGTACAGTAAGTCCTTGCTTAACGCCTTTAATAGGTTTTTGGTAACTGCAACTTTAAGCAAAACAATGTACAACAAAACCAATTTTATCACAGGCTAATTGATATAAACAAGAGTTAAGTTCCTATGGCATATTTCTAGTCATGAATACATCACCAAACTTCTAAATAAAGACTGAAAACACTGCTAATATCAAACAGTGAAATAAATGCGAGCAATGCATCCATTTAAAAACATTTAATAAAAACAATTTAATAACATCTCCAATCCACTTACTTAAATCCTTGGGGGCCCAGGTGGGACCCCCCTGAACAGGACACCCATGTATCACAGGTCCATTCACACGTACCCACACTCACTCAGAGTGGGACGATGCAGACACACCCAGTCACCTTGCTTGCACATTGTTGGGATGTGGGAGGAAAGCGGAGGACCTGAGAAAACCTACGCAGGCCTACGGAGGCATGGGGAGAGCATGCACCCTCCAAGCAGCCAGTGGCTCTGCCGGGAATCAATTATTGTTTTCTTATCAGTGTTGTAACAAAAGGACATTGAACAAAATGACGTTATTCAAGGACCTGCTGCATTTGACAATGCAGTGCATGGTTTGGGCTGAGAATTAACTAACAACACATGGCTTCCCACAGCTTTCCTTGAGAATTTTGTAGGCCTCCTGTGTGTCTTTGTTTCTCTTAAATTTAAGTCAGGTTCTTTTTATTCCCAAGTACTGAATTGATCACTCAGGTGCATACCCTTTTTTTGCAAAACCAGAGAAGAACGCCTATGTTGTGATAGATTTGAGTCACTTGGCATTCTGTCACCATTACCTCTTGTTGGCACTGACACCTCTCTTCTCTCCCTTAACTACCTTTACTTCCCCCTGAGTTCACAGTCTGGCTCACTGCATCTGTTTTCACTTGCCCTTTTCACGATTTTAAGAACAAAGTAATACTTCTAACCCCCATGGGGGTCAATTACCTTCACTGAGCTTACCAGCATGTGTTTCATTTCCAACCCAAGCTGCCATTTTGCATTTGGCTTGTTCGCATCTTGGCTAGGGAAGGAAGGAAGGGAGGATTGGAGTCAGAAGGGAGGCACATATTTTGACTAGATTTATTCAAATCCATCAGTGCACCTGGAAAAACCGTACAGCAAAGTAGACATAGCATAGGAATTATGATCGGAAACTAGCATTCAAATTTAGGTTTTACTACTTACTAGCCACTTGTCCTAAGGAGGTCACATAACCACTATAAATTCAGTTTCTCCATGTAGACAATAATAAAAACTTACTGGGTTGTTGTATGGAACCATAATAATCAATAATTTATTGAAAATGCCTGGCACTTGAGAGAGAGGCCCTAAATGAATAACATTAATTATTATTAATTCTACAATGCATTAACACCATCTGTTTGTTTATGACACAATAATACAGTCCTTAGTGCAATTTGACAATTATTCACTGAACACCAACTGTATACAGTAGTCTGTGTATTAGGGTCATAGGGCATATAAAATAGGTATAAATTGTAGCTCTTCACCTTTGCCTCTTCTTCAGTTCTGCTAAGTGGACAAAGTCCAATACTTTAACAAGATATCTAAAGCTCTCCTCAAGTTGTCCTCAGCCAATTGTTCCAGCCCCTTCTTTCCCCCTTGCTCCCACAGTCTGCATTCTTACCAATCCAGATAACTTATATCCCAGTGCCTCCTTGTGTTCCCCTGGGCTTAAGAAGGACCGAAATGAGGCAAATCCTACTAAATTTAAAGCCCAACAGAATGAAACTTTTCCTGTGGAGTCTTTTTTGACTGCCTTTCTACTGCATCCTTAGAGGCGGGGTGATTTATATAAAGCACACAGCATTATAAACCCTTAATAAATATTGTTCCCTTATTTTTCTTTATCTCTCATACTTATTGCTCTTATCCATAACTATTGTAAGTCTCAGCTAGCAACCTGTGTCTTAGATGTCTTCTTTAGGAGAGGAAGCAAGAAGATAATTCTAGCTCCTTTACTTGGACATGTTCAGAATCTGTTTTTACATATATAAGTGGAGGTTATCAATAACCTGAACTGATACGTTGATTACTTTTAAAATGAGATAGTGGCACCTCTTTGGTAATTTCTACATGACTGTGCACATAAGTGTCTGTCATAGATCTGAGCTCATCAAAGCCTTGGATCATACTTCAGGTATTACTGTGGCTACATGGCAATCAGTGCCTACCAACTGTTGGCTAAAAGCATGCATGCTTGCATGTCTTTCCTCCAAAAATACTGTGTCACTGGGGACTCTCAGTGGCTTCAGCTGCTATCTAAGTGTCCATATACTCGATTCTTCAACTCCGCATCTCATCTTAAGCTCACAACACCCTCTAGCAAGTACATAGTCTTATTGGTTCTTCATTGTTCCTAAAATTAAAGTGAGAAGGTTTAAGACATTTCTAATATTTCCTTTTATTTTGCTTCATTTTCTTCGCTCAAAGGGATCTTCTTGTTGGTTCTGTAAGCAGGGTTCATATAACTAACTATATACCTTCCTCTTCACGGGAAACTAAAGTTTTGGTACATAAACTAAATAATAGGCTGCAATGGAGAAATAGAATTCAAAATAAGAAAAAAGCAGGCTAACTGAATACCTTAGCTCACCATAATAAAAATTAAAATTTTGGAATCAATTAGAGTAAAATAAATAAAAAAGACTTTTCTGCATGCTGGCTTGGAGAGTTTTGTGGTGCTGCTTCGGCTTTGAGAGCAGGGTGACCACTCACCTAATGGGAGACTATATGCAAATGAGGAAATGAAGAAAGTATTCACTAAAAATGTCAAGGTCATTTAAAAGGAGATATTAAATACATAGTTTGTCTCTAGTTCTGAAATGCTCATTCACAGGAATTGGTTCACACATCTTTGGAATGTCAGCATGCCTTTCTCTGACATGGGATTAACACAAGAACTGGAGCTCTATAAAGCTGGTGGTTTTTACTTGCATGTTTTGTCAAAGGGCTTGAGTTGATGCAATTAATTTTGTCACCCCCCACCACCTGCCACTCTCCACCACCAGGGAGTTCCATTTTCATCTGAACCCACATGGCAAAGCTGTAAATGATACGTGCAAATAAGGATTCATCTCTCCAGGAAAAGCCTAAAAAGAATGTGTGCTCTCACTTGGTGTGAGTCCCAACCATGTGCTAAGCCAGGTTTCTGGGGTGCAACCCCAACAAAGGGAATTTGTCTTTTTTTTCCTTCTCTTTCAATATTAGTGTAAAAATATTGCATTTTACCTGTATTTTGAAGAACAAGACATGACTATGAAAAAATGCATTTCTATTAAAATGAGAATGTCTATTTCAGGAATTCTGTAGTAGTATATTCTATTCTTTCTTAAAAATACCCCAAGATATATAAGAATGTCTTTACTTTGACTCAGGTGTCATCAAAACTCAAGCAAACATCTTACACTGGCCTCAAATCTTTCTAGCTATTGTTGTTTTGCAATTAAAATGATATTTTATAAAAATAGGGTAAAGTATACTAAACCTCAGTATGATTAATTATCTGCCTCTCTATGGAGAAGAATTGTTTAAAGACAAATAGATTTTATATTATAAACAAACAAAATGGAATGCTAAATGAAGAACATGAATATTTTTTATTTGATTCATGGATCTTTAAGTTTAGTTACTAGGTAGCACATCTAATCATGACAGCTTCTTGAGTTTCAGTGTTCTTTTGACTTGCAAGCTGAAATAAATACCACCATCCTGTAAGCGTTTCACTGTGGCCCAATATCTGTCTAGGGCATCAACTTAGATTTGCCACTGAATTCAAAGTTAGAACTCAGTTCAATACACAGTACATACCACGATGAGCTCTAGGACAGGCAAACGGCTTCAAAAACCAAGTCTGCTACTCAAAAACTCCGAGACGTTGGTCAACCTCCTTGTCGTCTCTGGGATCCACATTACCATCACAAATGGTTATACTAATGCTAACTTTGCAGAGTGGCCTTGAGAATCAATATTTTATGGCACATACAGACTTCAACAGTGCACAGAAGATAGTGGCATGGGATAGTGTGGTCCTTGGACCGTTAGCATGAGCATCAGCTGGAAAGAGTCAGAAATGCGAATGACTGACTACACCTGACCTATTCAAATGGACATCTGGGAGTAGGCTGAAAGACCCATGTTTTAACAGGCCTTCTAGGTGATACTGATGCATGCTTACGTTTGAGAAACTGTTACAGCATATCATGAACTACATAAGGAAATTTACTAACTTAAGTAAACAATAATTTAGAATTATCCTAGAAACAGTAAATAAGATAGCTCATAATTTTTTTGAATGTTATGGGAAGAAACATTTTCCTTACAAATTATAGAATCTTCCTTTATGGAAATGTAAATAATAATTATTAATAACGTTATTGTCTAAGGTCTATGACAAGTACAGTATACTAATTTATGTAAACCTTGTAACAACTTCAAGAAATGCCACATTTTACTTCCTCAGCAAGTGACTAGGATTACAGACGCTGACCTCAGAGAAGGCCAGGTGGACCTCTCGCTTACACAAATTTCAGAAACCTAGTGCTTAACCACGGCTAGAAAAATACAAAAACCAACCTGATCAGAAAACTGTTTTGTTTTGATGGAATTGCTGAACAGACATTCACAACTGTATTCAAATTTTCCTTTAGTTTTTAATTTTTAATTTTTAAAACAGCTTTATTGAGACGTCACTGATCTCCAAAAATGCGCACATTTTATCTATGCCATTGGATTAGGTTGGACATATGCATACACCCAAGAAACCATCACTGCAATCAAGAAAAAAGAAATATCCATTACCTCTAAAAGTCTTTTTGTCTTAGATTTTTTCTGTTGTTGTTGAAGAACAATTAACATAAGATCTACTCTCTTGAACTCTCTTGATGAGTTTTAAATGCATAATACAGTATTGTTATTTTATTTTGATTAAAAAATTTGTCTGCAGAAGGCCTTCTATTTCTATGTATAGTCATCTGGAACTTATAATGTGTATTGTATATCAGTGTTTGTACACACACATACACTTACATATGTGTTTTTAATATATTCACATATTATGCTTACGCTTCTTGAGGGTAGAAATCACATTCGTTTTATTGATGCTTTGTAGTTCAGGGCTTAGAACAGTGCCTGGCCTGCAATTTGCACTCAGTAATTACTAATCTAGTGAATGAGTGAGTGAATCAATTTCGACTAGTGCTGGTAAAAATATCAAAGACCTACTGCTTTAGCAACCAGGATGTTTTTTCTAGTCCTACTGAACTGAGAAAAAAATGTGGCTGAATTTCTATTTAGAAAGCAGATATATTTACTTTAATAATTTTAACATTAACGTGGCCCTCACACCCCATCATTAGATCATTGTGACATTTCTTTCAGATATTAATCATAGAGACATGCACTGTTTGGTTAAAAAGGGCTTTAGAGAACATCTAATCTCTCCCTTTGCAGATTGGGAACTTGAGCCCAGGAGTTAACTGACTTGTTCAAGGTTAAACGCTCGTTAGGGGCGAGGCTGGAAGTGAGGCTGGGAATCAGGGCCGCCCCAGCACTTCCTTCACTCTACACTCTCTTAGCACAATTGCACGTGACTTGTCTGAGTCTGGGCATGCAGTACGTGAAATGCAGTTGCAGGCTACCCTTCCGCAGCACCATTTAATATGACTGAAAAATGCAAAGGAAATTTTCTGTCAGTGTAAACTTCAAAAAATTACTTTAACATCCTTGTGCCAAAGTGTCTGATGTCTAAATCTTGGGAAAATAATAGCACTCGCCTCACTAGATTACTATGAGGATTAAAGGAGACAAAATATGTAAAGTGTTTAGAATAGTACCTGACACCTACCTCGTTTGCTCTTTGCAAGTGTTAACGGTCCTTACTCATATTGTTTTGGGAAGAAAATTTTGTCAGTTGGGTATTTTTTTTGGTGGGGCGTTGGAATTTTAAGTGAATGGTAAAGAAGTAAAGTGAAAGTCTGGCTGACTGGTGAGTTCTCAAAGAATACAGACCGGCCAAGTCTGCCCAGGTCCCATCCTGGACCCGACGAACAGGCAATGCTCCTGCTTCGTCTTATTACCACATGATTCCGTGAACTCATGGTATTTATTGGAAGTTTGTGAGGTGGTTAAATTTCACTGAGTAAATGAAGACAACTGTATTCAAACATCAATAAAAAAAGTAAAAAAAAAAAAAAAATTCACTAAGTACAATGGATCAGGATAATGAATTGACCTAAATTCTTACCAAAAGTTTTGGACTAGAAGCACAAATTCCATTTGAAATGATCGATCCACATAAAAACAGTTGCTATGTCTGACAGTGCAGAGCTGACACAGAGAGAGCAGAAGTCAGGTGAGCACAGTCCATGGTGAAGAAAGCAAACAAAGGTGAACCTTGGTGGGGAAAATAGGTATGTTTCCGATAACTTGTCAGTAAATTAAATCTTTTTGTTTAAAAAGGAAAACATAATTTAAATATTTCTATGAAGCATTTTATTTACCTAAAAATCATAGTAAAATGCATTCTACAGTTTTCTCTTTATTCTAAAGCTAAGCCTAATTTAATTTATTTGGAAAGATTATAGAAGTACCTTATATACAACATCACATAATATACATTATATATATTATACATTTAATATTTATTTGTTTATATATGTCCACATGCACCCATATATATATATGTGTATATGCATACATATATTTGTGTTTGTGTCAAACTTAAAAATGCATTCATGCCCATTGCAAAATAAATTTCTTAAGTTGAGCTGAAGTGATGAGTTTATGTTATTCACTGATCACTAAGTGGTTAGATTTACAGCAAACGTAACAGATTGATCAGGTGGAATTGGCAGGAAACGGACTAAAGCACTCTGGTGGCATTTGCCACTGCCATTATATTCTCTTAATTAGGGGATTGTAACTATTTAAATCATTTACGGAGTGGTCGATAAAAGGCATTCACTTCAGTAGAATTTCTGGTAAAATGGAAAGTGTATTTGAAAATAGAATGGTTACTCAGAATCTGGCTAAGTATTTTTCTTAAAAAAAGACTAAGAACGTTTTCTTGTTTGTTTGTTTTAGGTTTAGATTTCTGTATACAGGCTTGATTTCCTTTTGAGGACACAGAAAAATGCACACTTTTCTGCACAGAAAGAGCATGTTTGCACTCTAAGACAGAGAAAAGGCATTGCTGAGGGCCACCCCTGGCTGCGCTGGCACAAGATGGGAACTCGAAAATTAATTCCATTAGAAGAAGGGACTTGTCAATTATCCACAGTTAGTATTTACTGAGGACTCACACAGACGGTGGCAGGTATGAGGAAATGTCACATAAACCCACAAAAAGTTATGTTATTTCAAGTTAAATACAGGTTTGACTGCAGTGTTTTCCCACTGGTATTATATTTTTTCATTTCTTTAGAAATCTAGTTATATATTTTTAAAGAAGGGTTGACTGTATATTTTTAAACTTGTTTCTTTTTACTTCTCCCTGTGGCAAAAAGAAGCAGCGACAACAAAAATAAAAGTTTCTGTGATTCTGCTGAATCAAGGTACTAAACCATGAGTTAAGTGAAGAGGTGTGGTGGTTTTAATGAAGAAAAATAAAGCAATTTAAGCATTGCCAGGTGGAAATGCGGGGCGCAGAAGGGAATAGGCACATGGGTGCCGTGGCCTTTGATCTGCAGTCCAACTTCACTTTTGGTCTAAGAGAAAAAAATGAAGAGGAAAGCTATTATTTGTTTTAATGAGAAAATTCTCAGTGAATCAAGACTGACTATGGAAAAACAATCCTGGAAAAAGAGGTGCTGATTAAAAACAAACAAACAAACCTTAAAAACAAAAATCAAAACAAAAAAAATACTCCCTCTCCACCCCCTCTTTCTTTCTCTGCCCCCCCCCCACACAAACCATCCCCAAATATTGTCACCATGAAATGCTTATACATGGTGTCCATCCAACGTTATACTATTGTGTGATCTTCTCTGAATATCTTTTCAATGAGTAAGACTTTTTTTTCCTTTGAAGATTAGCCATTACTTCTAACTGATAACTTGATTATTCACGTAATTCAACTTCTACAATTGCGTTAACAACTGCCTGCCGATGGAATATGGCCCTTGGAAATGTTTTCCATTTCCGTTTTGCTGTTAGAATATACTCTGATTTTTTGCATAGACTGGCTTTTACATGTGAAAAACCACATTGATATTACATAATAAGAGACTGCCTCTCTTTGGTATGTGTATGTCAGACAAAGCTGACTTGGGAGGGGAACTTTATACCTCTAGATAGGAATTCTGGACAAAATAAGGTCTTGTTAAAAATAAAAAGTTGTCTGAGCTTCAAAATGTGAAAGGGAAACTTGAGTTGCTAGAAATGGAAAGGAAATTGGGAGTCTGAGAAATGAGCCGTAGTTTGGGTGAAGTGCTTCAGGGGTATCGGGCTGGATGTTGTTATTAGGTTCGGGGGGTTTAATGCTATTGGAAACCAGGGCCTAAGCCACTCTATGGAACTAGGAATGGCTATTTTATCTTTTAACTGGAATAAAAACACCAAATCAAATGTTCGTGGAAGTCTCTGGGAAGCCATCCATTCACCCTTAATCATACATGGAAACAGAGTCCTCTGTGAGAAACTGGAATTTTAAGTCCACTGTGAGGTAGGTTCAGTAACATAGACAAACAGCTAAAACCAAAACCCAAATGAAAACAAAAGAAACCTAGATGCAACCGAAAGGAACACTCATACTCTTAGCTCTATAGGTCATATAGAAATCTGAAAGGGAATTTAAATAATCTTACATTTTTCACAGATGAAGTAATGGATACTATTGATATTATGGAAACAAAGGAAGCAGATTGGAAAATGAACCAAACAGAAATTTTAAGAGTGATTCTAAAGTTAAACATTTAAGAGTAAAAATAAATGAATATATTCCTTTGTGTATGAGGTGGGTGGGGGTAGTGGAAACTAAGCTACTACTTCATAAAGAACACCTACTCAATGACCAACATTTTCTCAATTTATTTCTTTATGAAACCATCTAGGCAACAGATGTATTTAAATTACTATTTCCTTAATAGGCTTGAGACACTAAAGCTTTGATTTCTCATCACTACAATGTGTAAAACAGAGTTAGATGTCAGAAGATAAGGGCTCTACATTTCCTCTCTCCTGTTGCTGGGTGTTAGTTCGGGGGTTTTATTTTATCCAGTTTATAAGTTGTTATCATTTCATGGATACTCGCAGGGGACATGAGACTCATGGGTCAGAGACAAAGGACTATATTACAACATGGCAAACAGCATAAGCATCTGTGTATTTGTACAGGTTTCATGGGCTGCTGCATTGGACCTAGATGTATGCCTACACATACCATGGGGAGCACTACAGGAGAGGGAGGCTAAAGTTCAGAAAGCAAGTGTTGTAGCTAGCTGGGAGCAATCCTGATCTTTGTCCTAAGAAGGATGTTACGTCATCCCTCAAGGCTTCTCACGGCAAAGGTGATCCTGTGAAGCTGCCCGATGGAGTGGTGACATACGCAGAAGGATGTGTATCACCTCAAGAGAGCCATGGAAACTGTCTCCCACAGCGGAGGGATGATTCAGACTCTTATACGCTCATTGTCTGAATTCAGTACTGGTTAAATGAGTCTATAGACATTTGGTACCTCCAAGAATTGTATCAGACCTAAAATTCTATGAATCTTTGTTGAGAAATGTTTTGTTCTGATATAAAAGACGTGGTATAACTGGGAATGGAATCTGAGAATTCCGACTACAGTATAGAAGGAAAATAAACATTCAGAAGGAGGTTGATCTAGTAAGGAGAAAAGATAAAACATTTTAAGAAAATGTTAGTACAGTTAGAGGAGTCAAAGCCACGAAGACTTGAATCATAACAGGAAGTGATGCACTTATTTTAATGTTAATGGTGACTTGAATGTATGTACTCTGATAAATTATTCATACTATAGACTGTTATCCTTCGGAACCTAAAGGTTTAGTTATTAATTACTCCGATAAGTCTATTTTGCTTAATGTGGACAAAAGTATAGACATTTCATTTTGCAATTCCAGGTTTATCCAGAGGTTTTTTTCAGGGTTGGTTTGCATGACATATGCAGCTTGTTTCTGCACCTTAGGAAGCTACTGGTTCACACCCCTGTCTTCTGCTATCTTGATGTTCCTTCCGATGCTCTACTTCAATTAACATGGTTCAGGAAAGCCTTTTTGTCTCAAGAAGAAAGCTTTGGTTGTCTCATATCACATATACACACCCTTCTTTCACCCCTCACTGCTATAGTTGTTATCCTTTCCTCCAGACTTATAATTCAGTAGGACCTGCGTTATGATGAGGCATTTCTCATAGGTCCAGGGTAGTCTCTTTGTCCTGATCTCTGAGAATTGAGAACGGTTTCTTCCCTTATTCTACAATGCTATGGAAACACGCTCAAGAGCTTATTATAAATTTTTCAGACATGGTTTTTCTGTCCCTTCCTAATAAACAAGGGAATTGAAATAAAGCAAATCTCTGGATACTGCATGTCCTTGTTCTATCGTGCTATTTTTATAGAAAAGGTTTTTGCACCACCTGAGTTCAGTTCTATATTGCAATCGCTGTTAAACACCCCACTGCAAAATAGCTATATTGCATGCAGGTTCTTTCCTCCAGCTTGTTTTTCCATTTGTTGTTCTTTTTAAGCACATATCAGCAGTCTGCTTTTGCTTCCCTGAATACTCATTTGCTTGTAGGTTCACTCTAAACAACCATAATGTCGCTTTCCTGGGACATCAATAAATCTGATATATTTTGACTATTTATCTCACGGGCAATAAATATCCTTTTACAAAGTGCATTTCATGAATTAGATCAAATTACATTTGGGCTGCTTCAGAGCTGCAGAGAAAGGTGCCAAACATTTGATATAACACAACATTGTATTTATCTTCAGGGGAGAACAAAACTTCCGATTCTCTCATT
The DNA here is from genome assembly GCA_004026765.1 of Micronycteris hirsuta. Classification (NCBI taxonomy): domain Eukaryota; kingdom Metazoa; phylum Chordata; class Mammalia; order Chiroptera; family Phyllostomidae; genus Micronycteris; species Micronycteris hirsuta. The sequence goes on from PVJI01007991.1 coordinate 52,566, forward strand.
AAAAGTAAAGGTGAAAAACCTCCATTTTTTTACAGACATCAAGCCATTTATTTTAATTTATCTGTCACTTTTATTAAAGGATTTCATGGTGATGTATGTTTCTTGATGTTTAGGTGTGAATCAAAGTGAGCCTATGCATTTAGAAGTGTGTATAATATATCTTTTAGATGTTTATTATCCATTGATTATGAACTATTAAAATGAACATGAAAAATTGGGAAACATTGGTACAAGCTGTGACTTTGGCAACCTTATATTTTGTCTTCTCTTCATTTATTTGATGTTTTCTGCCTTACCATAGACCATTTTAGTTGGTGATGTTGTAAAAAAGTTATCTGCCAGTTGCATATGTATTCATAAACAACCATATCTATACATACATGAATATATACACACGCATACACATATACATGCATATGAAGTCTGTCCAGAAAACATCCAGCCATTGTTAATATAATGAGCCTTGTTTGTGCAACACAGATGTAATTTGATGGCTAAAGAAAGTGAACTAGAATGTGCATGCATGAACAATGATGACTTCACTGTACTAGTCAGTGGGGTGGTAGACACCATTGAGTGATCATGTGTACTGTGTGGCCATCGCATTCAAAATGACTGAGTGAGTAGAGCACCAAAAATTCATCAAATTTTGCATTAATCTTGAACATTCCTCTGAAGAAACTATTTGGATGATTCAGAAGGCTGCAGCTATGGGCAACTGGTGATGGGCAGCTTCATCGTGACAACACACTGGCTCACGTATCACATCTCATACAGAGTTTTTTGGTGAAACACCCATGACTCAGCCTTCCTACAGCCCAGATGTGATTCCTTGCTACTTCTGGCTTTTCTCCAAAATAAAATCACTTTTGTAAGGGAAGAGATTTCAGACCGTCAATGAGATTTGGGAAAATACAACTGGTCAGCTGAAGGTGATTGGGAGAATTGCATGAGGTCCCAAGATGCCTGTTTTGAAGGGGACTGAGGTATCATTGTCCTACGTACAATGTTTCTTGTATTTTGTATCTTCTTCAGTAAATGTCTGATTTTCGTATTACATGGCTGGAGACCTCCTGGTCAGACCCTGTAAAACTTGCTCTCATTATGATTTGTTTCACTACAGAAGGGTTTAGTAATTTTTCCCATCAACTTTTTCTGTATATGAATACCAAAGTAGTGTTATGAGAAATTCTTTTATAAATACTACTTAGCTTCTGAATTTGGGGGAAGAGAACACTGTGTTGTTCAGTCAAGTTATTGATTTTTCTAGTTTATCTCTTTCTGATAACTAGAGACCTCAAACCAAAATGCTATCCAGCAGGCATTTCACAGAGAGAAGACATTTAAAAATGAGTTCACCAGGATGTAGTATGCACTCTGTGGAATTAATAGAACTAACTTTTCTTTTATTGTTGTTCAAGTACAGTTGTCTCCATTTCCCCCCCACCGTTCACCCTCAGTCCTATCCCCCTTTGGCTTTGTCCATGTGTCCTTGACATATGTTCCTTGACATCCCTTCCCCCTTTTAAAATTGGTGTTTTCTTTTCTCTCTCTCCATGACTGTTATACAGAATGATAGTAATGGGTCCTCAAAGTTGGATATGCATCTACCTTCTAGACACAGTAAAAGCAAACATAGAAATCTTGATCAATTTATGACAGGTCAGTCATAAATTGCATACTATGTGTATTTTTCCCCAACAAATTAATGAACACTTGTTGACCATCTATGATGGTAAAAGCACTGTGCTCACCACTGACAAAGAATCTTTGTACTGGTAATTCAAGGTCCTACCTACCATCAACTTTTGCAGTCATGGGAAGTCTCTGCATTTTACACTGTGCCTATATTTAAGGTTAGTCATTCTATTCTGCCAGTTGTTTGGATATGAGACTTTAATTATCTACTTGAAGAATGTTGTTTAAGAAAATGGTATTCATTTAGAAATAGCTATGTGTTTTGGCCATTTTCTGCATCATTTAAAAAACAGAGATATTAAAAAAAGAGATGAGCAAAGTCTGCAGTCAAAGGTGTTTTCAGTTGGTCACTGATAAGATTAAATGCCATCATAAAGAAGTCATTGGGGAACTTTGGTGAATTCTCTTGCTGATTTTTTTTCTGGTATAATTATTATTGAACAAATTAGGTAGTATTTATTTTTCTGCTATTTAGAATGGTTTGTGGAAGAATAAGCTTATTTCTTTATCACATGTTCGAAAATTACTGATATACTTCTAAGCCTGAATATTTCCACTTGGGAAGTATTTTAATAGCAGACTCAATTGATCTATAGATACAGGACTACTCAGATCCGTCATTTCTTCTTGTGTTAGTTTTGAATTGTGATTTTCCACATCAGAATTTTCGAAGAAATTGGCACAGTGGTGTTCAAAATATATTATCTTTTAATAGTTTTTGATATCTATAGGATTTTTGTAATGTCCTCTTTGTATTTTTGGCATTAATATATTTCTTCTGTCTCTTTTACTTTATCAGTCTTGCCATGGCTTTATCTCTTTTTTGTTAATTTTATTTATTTTGTATTTAATTTGATGTACTTTTTCTTTTTAATATGGGTACTTAGAGCATTGATTTCAGTCTTTCTTGTCTATCATCATAAATACCTGTATATAAATTATAATATATAAAATATAGTATTTATATACATATATGTATTATATATTCATGTACTATATACAATTAAATATATATTGATTATATATTGATATGTCAGATCTGTTTATATATATCTCATGTATTTATAATTTATAAGAGTGGGCAAAGGGAGGTGTACAATTGTGAGTATGTGAAACTGAGTTTATTTCTGTATTATTATTTATTAATTATTGTATTATTTATCTATATTACAACTATAAACCTACTTTTGTCCATCCTTGTATAAAATGTATATTAGCAAAGTAAATACTAAAATAAATTATCTAAATATCCATATTAAAAAGTATTATGTACAAAGTTTAAATACAATATATCAAAACTCGTGTTATGGCAAGGGGACCTTCTATCTCCATCTGCCAATGACTGAGTTGCCTTGAGTCAAGTTTCAGTTTTGATATGGCTTCTTCAGCCTCTGGTCACTGTGTCTCCATGGACTGGTCCTCATGAGATTGGGGTGTTTACTAGGTTCCCCAGGTCCCTGGTGGATTCTGAAGTACAAAATTTATTTTCTAAGCCCTGTAAAACTGCTGAAAACTGTCTGATTTTCAGAGTGCTTCAGCTTAGCTTCTTGACCTCTTGTCTCACAGCTAAACAATTTCGTAGAGGTCTTGAGAAGAAAATCACACAGGTTCCACTTACTTCTTTACCTATCCTGTTTCTGCAGGATTTTGGCCTCTCAATACTCAGTTGCCCTGGAGACCCTGAACTCCAACGTTTGTCTGTGATACTGTGAGACAGACATAGGCTTTGCTGGCCCTTTGCCTCCTTGCCAAAATGTCGCACTCAGATTTTCAACCTTCTACCCAGTGCCAAGTATGAGCAAATGCCACAAGGTGAAAAACAAGCAAAAGAAGTAGGCGTATCTCTCCCAGGTTTTCTTCTCTCTACCCTCTTCGTCCCTCAGTTTCCAGTTGTCTTACCAACTTCGTGATGCCTTCCAACTCTTGACTGTGTGTTTTATCTGACTTTTCTAATTGCTTTTAGTAGGAGTATCCTTGTATGGCCATGTGCTTAACATGGTCAGTAGTAGAAAACCTGGCATGATTAACAAAATTTTTCACCCAACTGTTCTAAATCGTATTTGTACTGTTAAGATCTCTTTTTAATTAACAAAAGATGATTTTATGGTTTTGTAATTGAAATGTGGTTAGATATTGTGTTACATACGGTAATTGTGAACATACATTGTGTAAGTATATGAACAAGGATCTAAAAAACTTGTGGATTTGAAGCTTCATCCTTTACCTTCATATACACACATGTGGCTCGGGTTCCTTACTAGAAGCCTTGGGCACCATCACCTTCCTTGTGCTGGCCCTGCCCCTCTGACCTGGGCCAAGCTCAGAGTGGGCGTCTTGCTTCTTCCCAAGAAACAAAGAAACCTCTGCCCCCAGATAGAAGTGCTGGTGGAAACCATTATTCCTCTTCTGGTTCATCCTGCCACAGAGCTAGAGGTTAGGAGCCATATTTGAGTCTCTATCAACCAGCTTACATTATGAGCTTGGCCCTAGTGAGTCCCTGAGACCTCACTTGACCTAACCTGCAGGCCCAACCCAAGCCATTTCCAGTAGCTTATCCATACAAACAACCTGTCTTGGCTCACGCTTCAGACTTTCCTGAAGTCTATCAAACAAACAGCATCTGGCCTTAGCATGCCACGTGCCTCTCTTTAAGTGGCCCCAGAACAAGTGCTAGTGACATTTGGCAGTTGGCCTTGGTTCACAGCTGGGCATCTTGTGAGCACCTCCAAGCCAAACACAAGTAGCAGTCATCTGCACAGCCACCCGGCAGTGTCTGACCGTGGCCTACCTCTTCTGGGAGACCTCAGGGCCTGCATAGCTAGTGGACAGCTTCGGATTACATTTAAGCATCACTCAATCTCTGTCACAAGTGATACAGACAAGGGGTAGACTCTGTAGTCACCAGAGCCCTGCTCCATACTGTCAGCCTCCAAACAGCTGGTCCACCACCGTGGTCTCAGAGAGTCCTCACAGCCAATTAGCCTGGGGGTAAATACCTTCTTGTGTGATCGCAGATGATTAGTGATGTTGCTCTCCTTTTCAAGTACCTGTTGACCATTCAATGTCTTGTATTGATAAATGTCTATTTAGATCTTTGGTGATTTTTAATCAAGTTATTTGTTTTCTTTTGCTGAGTTGAGTGCCTTATGTACTTTGGATATTAACCCCTTGTCAGATACATAGCTTACAATGATCCCTGTCATTCTGTAGGTTGCATTTTTACCCTGATGATAGTTTCCTATGTGGTAAGTGCAAAGAGATTTTAATAATCAATAGAAAAAAATTAAGCTCTGGGTGGGTTGCCAGTCAGGGCACATATTTAGGTTGTGGATTCAGTCCCTGGCTGGGGCATGAACAGGGGGCATTGATGTCTCCCTCTAACATCAATGTTTCTCTCTTCTCTCTCTAAAATCAGTGAATATGTCCTTGGGTAAGGATGAAAAAATCCATAAAAAAATAAAAAAAAATAACATTTCCACAGCATTAAAACATTTTGTTAAAATATTGAGAATTCCTGTACTGTATAGAGAATTTAAAAATTAGTAAAAATAATACTTATTTAGTACAGTATACTTGAAAACATTAAAATATTGTGAATGAAAGTATTTATAAAAAAGTATCAAGAGTAATTTGGACAGTGCTTGCTTTTTCCTCTTAACATCCCTTCCTCTTCCATGACTTGGCAAATATTCATGTTCTTTTTTAAGTTTGGATCAGCTCCTCATATTTTAGCATTTGCATTTTCAATGTCTTAAAGTACCTATGAAGTTTTTTCGCCAGCTTTTTTCTCCTTCCATTACAATCACTTTCTTCCTTTGTGTCAATAATTCTCCTTCACTTAGTTTCTCTGGCTGCATACGTAGACTATGTTGAAAAATAGCAGTGCCAGTATTCCCAGGGTCAGCTACTTTTCCATTAACCCCACTTATATCTTATTCTACTTTTACTTCCTGTGTTATCACGTTTTATTTCTTTGCTACATGTTCATCTTTGCTAACCAATTCTCTTTTCTTGTTATCACTTTTTGTAAAATCCACTTGGTCTGATCACTGAGAGAAAAGGGGTCAACGCAACTACATGCTTTGCTGTCTTTTTGTAAACTGACATCAGATGCCCAGTGACCAGCCACTAACAGGCTGTAAAGAAATGAAGGGGTTGGCCATTGATCATGATGCACATCTGTTATTTACATATTGATTTGTGAATTAGAGTATTTACAGCAGTTGTAGTTTATGCAATTACTCACAGTTAGTATGCCATGCTGCTGAAATTAGAACGCTGTTGTTGGAGAAATCGACATTATTTAACTAAACCATGATAATTGTAATTTGTGAACAATTGGACCTGTGCAAAGCGAGACCAACCCACACTAAAATTCAGCAGAACTAAGTAAAATGCAATAGAATTTTAGAGACTGGTCTCATGATGAGTTTGATTTGGGCTAACAGCATGAACTTAGGCGTGGAGGTGAGAAGAAGCATGGTGTAAGCGTGTCAGTAAGCAGACTTGCCTGAATACGCCAAAGGAAGTGTCTATTCAATCAAAGAGTGGACAGAAAGTGGACAGGCTGTGGCAGGCTGCCCAATTTAGGCAGATTGTAAACAGGAAAAAAATCTATTGAAATGAAAAATTACAGTTGAAGAGGCAGAATTTTCTTTGTTACTCATTTTATTTTTAATCTTTGATAAGTCAAGGGCATCATTTTCCTCATTTGCAAAATGAGGATAATTGTAGCCCTAGCTGGTGTAGCTCAGTGGATTGAGCGTGGGCTGGGAACCAAAGGGTCCCAGTTCAATTCCCAGTCAGGGCACATGCCGTGGTTGCGGGCCAGGTCCCCATGAGGGCCATGTGAGAGGCAACCATACGTTGCTGTTTCTCTCCCTCTCTGTCTCCCTCCCTTCCCCTCTCTCTAAAAATAAATAAATAAAATCTTAAAAAAAAAGTGAGGATAATTGTATTTGGTCCACATAGTGGAAGATAAAGCTTCCTGAAAGTGGAAAAATGCCCAAAACATTTGCCTGTGTTCATTCTTTAAACATTTGCTGAATGTTTGCAGGTGCTTTGTGACAGGAATTTGTCTAATCATTTTTCTCACAGATGATAGGACACTGTCTCATGCTCTAAAAGTTGGAAGATGAGAGAAGGGAATAAACAGATATATAAGCACAAAAATTACTGAACGATCTGACAGATACTGTAAAAGAAGTAAAGTGGACAGAAAGCAATCGTGGTAAAATATTACAGCATTTTAGGGAGAATTTTATGGCAATTTCTTGCAAGATGAATTAAAAGAATGGGTGTCTAGCTATAGTAAAGAGTTTTCAGCTTCTGTTTATTGATCAAGGTCTAGGATCAAATCACCGGAGTAAGGCAATGAAGTGGACTGGAGGAAACATTTGAAGGAAGGTCAAGATTCTGAAAGTCCAGAGTGTTCCGTGGATCATCTACATACATAGTAAAGTTCAAGAGTGGTGACAAGGTTAGTGCTCTTTTACAAAGATACCCTCTATGGAAATCAGTTCTTGATAATTCAGGGAACTGACTTCAGTCTCTGGTTAGTTATCCACAGCTTGGAGACAGATTCCGGGAAGCAGCAAGTGTGCTTATTGCCTGTAGCATGCCGCATCAGTGCGTGTCAAACTTAAATACGTACACAAATTGCCTGGAATCTTGTTAAAATGTCAGGTTCCTTTTCAGAAATTCTGTAGTAGAACCTGAGATTCTGCATTTCTAAATATAGCTCATGATAACTTCATTGGAGTAGCAAGATGTATATTTTCCAGTGATAGCCTTGAGTTGAAGAACATCTTCAAACCCGTGTTTTCCAGATTATGGCCAAATTATGTCTGTGGTCATAATTTGGGAAGTAGAAGAAAAGCACTTGGTTTCTTATATCACAACATACTTATCAGAAGTTTTTGAGTAATCATTTCTTTTTAAGTTTGTCATCATAGTAAGCACAGGTTTTATTTTCTAATGTTTACCAATAGAATTTATTACTTACACATTACTTTTATTATGTGTTTAATATTTTGGGGGGCATTGTAGTCCCTTAGCTGTTGTTGCTATTGAATGCATATTATATCAGTTTATGACTATTGATAAATATAAATATTTGTGTGTATTTTAAGTATTTATGATACTTTTGTTTACCCTAGCATGAGTTCCCAGAAATGGTAACTGATAAAAGTTATGGGCTTTATTGTGATTCTTAGTTCTTATTGCCAAATTAGATTAATTGGCTATTGTATTCCTCCACCTACAATAACTAAGTTTATTTATTGGATACTATAATCTTTTAAATGTTTACTAATTTAATGGGTGACAAATAATAACCTGTTTTATTTTAATTTGACTATGATTCCTTGATTAATAAGGAGGTTAGGCAATTTTCCACAAGCAAATATAGTGACAAAGAAAAACTTCATGAGCTGTGCAGTCAGACCATTTGAGTTCAAATCCTGACTCTGCCAATTACTGGATGGTATAATGAACTTCTCTGTGATTATTTCCTGGTTTGCAAAATTCACATATTTATAGCACCAATGTCATATAAATATTTTGTGTATTAAATCAGATAACATATGTAAAGACCTTAGAATAGTGCTTAGAACATACAGAAGGTCAACATTTCTTCTTATTTTTATGTTTTCTGTTGTACATGGTGTTTGTGTCCTTTCCTTGTGAGCATTTGTTACTGAAAATGTCAATGCTAATTAATAATTAAAAGTCAAGGATGGAAGCAATTATTTAGATTTGTACTGTTCAATACTGTAGCTACTAGTCACATTGACAATTTAAGTAATTAAAATAAAAATATAGATATATACAATAAGTAAATAAATAATTAAAATAAAAATTCAGTTCTTCGGCCACACTCCCCACACAGTAAGTGGTTGTGGCCACATCTGTCAGGTGGCTGTTGTGTTGGACAGTGCCGAATGAGAGAAACTTCATCACCACAGAGTGTTCTAGAAACAGTGCTGAATGAGATAATTCAGATGATTGGGATTCAAGCATCTTTCAAAACTTGAATTATCTAATTGTTTACCTGCAATCCCTACTTCAGTTTGTTACTGTAGTTTCTTGTAAGTTTATAGTTCTGTTATTTCAGATTTTCAGATGTTTTTCTTTAATTTCTTAGAGTAACTCTGTTAATGACCTAACAAAGTCATCCACAAAAGTGTCAGGAATGGGAATTGATCCTATACTTGGATGAGAATAATCAAGAGAAACTGAAGTGCTGGAAACAATGTTTTACAATTTTTGAAGGGACTGTAATAGAACAAAAATAATAAACCAAATTATCTTTATTATTTTCAGTAATAAATCAAAGATAAGAATCTTAGTTTCTTAAAATGTTTAAATTTATTCTGTCATTATGTTATTTGTGTATTTTTTATAATTATCAGATAGTATATTTTTTACATACAGTTTACTCATAATCGAATTTACCGAGCAGCAATAAAACTGATATTGAAAGCTGCAATTTAACAGGCTACCAGTATTTCATTCTCTTTTTCTTATTATAAAGTTATTTGCCAAAGCCCTTGACATAATGTATTACATAATAAATTTAGTACAGCTAACTTTAAAAATGATGGAAAGTTAACAAAAATAGAATACCCAAAAATTTTGATCTTCTAAGGTGTTGATTCTACTGGAACTTTTGAGGTTTAAAAATGGGTCATATGCTAAGAAAATTTACATATATTTGCAATGACATCTTGACCTCTACATAAGTGATTTTGTGAATCTTATTCCTCCATATTATTAGATGCTTATATATTAAGAAAAACAGAATACCTTAGTAAAGGTAAAATGTTATAGGGATCCAAAGGAGGAAGCTAACCAAATCATTTGAGGGAATCAAACAGTGATATATGAATAAGTTAACATTAGAAATGGACCTTAAAGAAGAAAAAAGTTTTTCATATGAAATTTAAGAATATCATTATAAATGCATGGCTTTTCAGTTGATGTTTTGCAATGTTTTTCTGATAGCACCCTTTTTGGCTGGTTGGAGCTCTGCCTGTGGCTCATGAGGACCCTTCGTGTTGCTCTCACATCCTAGAACACGACCCAATGAGTCCTTCATAGCTTCCCTGCTTTCCTAACAAGCTAACCAGACTTATATCAAATATCCCCTTTTCTACACTTGGAATCATAATCGGCAACATTAAAACATCTGAGGTAGTAGAGAAAAGCTTTGGAAGGCTGAGCAAAGTACACGAGCAAAGGCACTAATAAATGTTGAGGGAGGAGTCGACGGAGGAAAATGTTTCCGTAGGTCCACCTAAGGAAGTAAAAAGTAGGTAGACTAAAGACAGAGCGCAGTCATGGGGAATTGTTCCTAAAATCTGTAGGCAATGAGGAATTATTTTATCATTATCATTTAAAATTTTAAAATAAATGGATGACTTGATTGCATTTGAATTTTAAGAAAGCAGATTTAAAAATAGTATGTTAGATGAAAAGAAACTGCAAAGAAATTAATTACAAGGGTATTACAATAAATACAATGAGAGCTGATGAAATTTCAGTAGAATCAGGCAAGACTGCATAGGTATGAGAGCTGTATTAGAGATAAAAGCCACAGTACTTGGCTACTGATTGGATATAGGAGTTTGGCAAAAATTTAGAATCAAAATGTTAATGAACTTTCGAGACTTGGAAAAGTCTTTATACAGGTATAGAAAGGTCTACAAAAGCAATTGGATGTGTGGGAACACTAACATTGGAGCACTTGAGATATATAGGCATCTAAATATAAATGTTGAAAAGACAATTGGAAACTTAATTATAAAGTTGAGGACAGGAAAGAGAAAGAAATTTGGCAGTCTTTGATATTCAGATTGCTATGAATTCATAGAAGGGTATATTATTATAAGACACGGTACAAAGAAAGAGAAAGATGACTTATTAGAGAATCTTGCATAATCCTTATCATTTAGTGAGAAGGAAGACTCTGAGGGGATGTTGAAGGGGGCGAAGAAAGAGAATTCAAGAGTTAAGAGAAATAAGAGGAATAAGAGAAATAAGAAATGAGCAGTTCTCAAGGATGAGGCAGTGCTCAGTGGAAAGATTCAATAGGAGAGGAGTTGAGAAAAAAAATTTTTATTTTGCAATTGTGTACTCATTGGTACAATAAAGTGTCCAGTATAGGTAAGAAACCTCAAACATGAGGCTGGCCAGGAAGGGGTAGTGTTTGTGTGAAGAGTCAAGAGGTTGAAGTCTGGTACTCCTTGGTAGCCAATAGTACTTGAGATATGATGCATCAGTGAGGTTTTGTCATAAGAGAGCCAGTACCAAGCAATGACAGCAGCCAAAGTCTAGATCCACGGTATGGACATGTTGTCAAGTGCATAAACAAGTTTAGACATGGGAAGATTCTCAAGGCAAGAAGTGCACAGGCTAACAAAGTTCAACAGATAAGACACGTCATTGCCAGGTGACATGACTGAAAATTCTTTAGTTGCCCTTTAGTGTCACTTCTCAGTAGGAGCTCCTGGTGAATAAGCACAGTGCTGGAAGAGGTGGGCAGGAGGTCTGCAGCAGGGGAGCAGATGAGACAAGTAAGTACTGGCAGGGCTGAATTCTTTTGCAAGATGTTTTTCAGTGAAGGAAAGGAACAGATGGTGGCTTCAGAATGAGGTAAGACCAAGGAAAGGTATGTTTTATTAAATGATGGGGGTGTTGAAATTGTTTATAATCAGAGGAAAAAATTTCTGGAAAACAAGGAGGATATGAAGATGGAAGCAAGGAATTAAGTTTGGAAAGAGACAAAAACTAGCAAACAAAATTTAAAGTGAAAACAATGAGAGGAAATATGAAGGTAAAATGGGGTAAGAGAAGGGAGGGGTAAATGTGTTTTGAATGAACTATAGCATAAAATCGAGTGACTAAACATGCACAAACTTGATGGACAAGAAATTAATGTTAAAAATCTATGCAGGAAAGAAAATATTGTAAATCGACCTGAATAGCTGCAGCAATTTTGAGAAAGAAGAAAAAAGTAGGAGGGATCACAACACCAGACATCAAACTATATTACAAGACCACTTTAATCAAAACAGCCTGGTATTGACATAAGAACAGACACATAGATCAATGGAACAGAATAGAGAGCCCAGAAATAAATCCATGTCTCTATGGTCAATTAATATTTGACAAAAGGGTCAGAAGCATAAAATCGAGTAAACATAGCCTCTTCAACAAATGGTGTTAGAAGAGCTGAACAGCTACATGCAAAATAATGAAATTCGACCATTAAGTTACACCATACACAAAAATAAACTCAAGATGGATAAAAGATTTAAATATACGCCATTAGACCATGAAAGTCCTAGAGGAAAACATAGGCAGGAAAATCTCAGATATTCCACAAAGCAATATGTTCACTGATATGTCCCCTACAGCAAGGGACATAAAGGAAAGAATAAACAAATGGGATCTCATCAAAATAAAAAGCTCCTGCATGGCTAAAGAAAACATCAGCAAAATGAAAAGGGAACCAACTGTATGGGAAAATATATTTGCCAATGATAACTCAGACAAGGGTTTGATCTCCAAAGTATACAAAGAACTCACATGACTCCACTACAGGAAGACAAATAATCTAATTAAAAAATAGGCAAAGGAACTGAACTGTCTCTTCTCCAAGAAGGACATACAGAGGACCCAGAGACATATGAAAGGATGCTCAGCATCACTAGCCATCAGAGAGATGCAAATTAAAACCCCAATGAGATACCACCTCACACTGATCAGAATGGCCATCATAACCATATCAACAAATAACAAGTGTTAGTGAGGTTGTGAAGAAAAGGGAACTCTAGTACACTGTTGGTGGGAATGCAGACTGATGCAGCCACTGTGGAAAACAGTATGGAATTTCCTCAGAAAACTGAAAATGGCACTGCCTTTTGACTCAGCAATTCCACTGCTGGGATTATACCCTAAGAACCCTGAAACACCAATTCAAAAGAACCTGTGCACCCCAATGTTCATAGCAGCACAATTTACAATAGCCAAGTGCTGGAAGCCACCTAAGTGCCCATCAGTAAATGAGTGGATCAAAAATCTATGGTACATTTACACAGTTGTAATGCTACACAGCTGAGAAAAAGAAGGGGCTCCTACCCTTCACAACAGCATGGATGGAACTGGAGAGCATTATGCTAAGTGAAATAAGCCAGGAGGTGAAAAACAAATACCTTATGATCTCACCTATAATTGGAACCTAATCAACAAAACAAACAAGCAAGTAGAATATAAGAGACCTTGAAATAAAGAACAAACTGAGTAACCAGAGGGGAGAGAGGCAGGAGATAATGGGGAAAGATGGGGAAGGTCATCAAGAAACATGTATAAAGGACCCGTAGACAAAGCCAAAGGTGGGTAGGATTGAGGGTGGGAGGTAGGGATGGGTTGGGTGGGGGGGAGTGGAGACGGGCGAATGGAGACAACTATACTTGAAGAGCAATTAAAAAGTAAATAAAATGAGCATATCTTATATGTTAAAAAAAAGTACACAGAAAGACTTAGTCCAAACCAATTTATTTTTCCAAGCATTAGGCATTATTTTCTCATTTGGTTTCTAAGATCCCACAGTGTTTATGATGACATAGGGCCTGATTTATGAGTAGACTCAGTTTTTGTTAGTAGTATCAACTGGCAAGTGGCTCAGATTGCAGGTGATGGGGACTTTGCAATGAGCCAGTGAAATTTTCTTGTTCAATTTTCCTATTGAAAAAGGACAGGACTTTTTTTGTGTAGTTGCCAAAAACTTTGGTACACTCTCTGGTCATGAAAGGGAAAGAAAGGACCTGCCCTTGTTAGAGCCTGAATATGAAAACTCACCTGAGGAGCATGCTGTCTTATCCACCAGGCTGTTTTTCACTGGGAACTAGAAAGTGGTTCGGATCACACTTCCGCCGCTCCTGTATATGTCAACCAGAATCATCATTTAGCTGGTACACAATTTTCAATTTAACTAATTAAAAATATGCTTATTTTATGAATCATATACTTACTTCAGAGAAATCTTCCTGATTCATCCTTCTCGATGCTGGAGTTAAACTTAACCATCTGAGAAATGGCTCTCTCCAAGTAGGAGGGAAATTTACCTATCCAGTTAGAATACACAGTTTATTTGGCAAGAATGCTAAGGCGAAGAAGTATTCTCATGAACAAAATTATCTTGTATTTTCATTAAATTTGACTTGCCATTTACCAAAGTTCCTGTGTTTGTGAAAGGGCTAATATCTTCTTATTGTTTCTTTCTCTGCTGGTGCAATTATATGCATTACAAGAGCATTCTGAGTGCAGGAATTACTCACTGGAAAAACAAAGTTGCATAATTATCTCCAGCAGGTGCTTAAATTTCATTGAGAAAGGCGATGACCTTGGACACCTTTTAAACTACCTGGTAATGTATTGGCACTCACAAAGGATACAAAAAGAAAAGCCTGAATGGAGAAGGTTTCTCCTGTTCACTGTGCTCACGCTTCTTTAACCAAGTTTAGCTGAAGCTGCTGGTGGGGTTAATTCTTTGACTGTTCTGTCAAATGCTAGGCTCCAGTACACATACTTGTGTATATATGAACAACTGTTTTTTAATAACCTGCCAAGATGCTATAATCTTCCATTGTGGTTCCCCTGGGATTTAATTAGAATGGTTTTCCACAGCCTGACATGTTTATGAGGCATAGGTAAAGAGACAGTTCATAAAACTGTCAATTTTCTGAGAAATTAAAGAAAAATTGGGCTGCTTAGTGCTTTGGCAATTCTGTGCTTCTTATACTAGTATTGCAAACAATGAAATCAAAGGAAACATAACAAGATACTGATGCATTAGATATGGGCGGGTTAAAAATAATATACAAGGACATTTGTCAATTTGAATACATAAAGAGGCAAGGGGAGAAAGCAAGACATAAACTGCAGTATTCTGACTTACTTTGGGGTATTTGGGAATAAGGAGGTGAACACTGAGCAACAGTTTATTTGCATCTGGAAGATTTATAATTTTGCTGAATAGACAAGATCAATAAATGAATTCTCAGACAAAATCAATAGATGAATTCTCTGGAGGATGTAGAGTCTCCCCAGGGGAATGGTAAGGTGATAAGCAGTGCTTTCATTTGGGAATTCTTCATTTAAACTATCTTTTCTTCCTTAAGGTAAAAGTTATTAATCTAACATAGACTTTGTATTGAGACTCAAGTTTGTTGAGACAAATGAAGCAATTGTACCCTGATCAGGGCTCTCTCTGAACAGTCTCTTTACTACATGTACTCACTGTCTTTTCCTGGGCCCTGTCTGTGTTGGCCGTTCATGATCATGTCACTGAATTTGCTCAGGTACTGCACCTGGATGGCAGTAGAAAACAGAGCACTGTGTCTTGCCACATCACCTAAAATATTAAACACAACCTAAGAATGTTCTTAAGGTTACTAAAGGGAGAGCTAATATTCAAGAAGGGTCTACTTTTTCTCAGGGACTGTATTGGGCGATTTCTATACATTTCTCTATGTAATTATCCCAACTACCCTCTGGACTATGAATTGTTAATCTTATTTTGCACATCAGAGCAAGGAGACAGAGATGTCAAACAATCTATTCAAGGTCATTCGGCCGGTGAACTGCAGAGCCAGGATGAAGGAATCATTGTTAATATTTTTTTCATAACATCATGTTGCCTTTCAGAAAAAGTGTAAAGTGTAAGCATATATACAAAATATCTAGGTTTGTAAAGAGAGGAAGTCCATCACTGAGCGTTGCCCAAATGGCAGCGGCTCAAGTAACAACAATCATTGCCCTGTCCCATCTCCCGGACACTGGCCACATCCTGCATGCGAACTCAGTACAGGGCTGGGCCAGTAAAATGCAGAGCTTGGGACTGGGAATCACTATGCTGTTCTCACCTTGTTCCTTGAGAGCTCCATCCATACCATCTCCATAGTCTAGTTCATGTCCTAGGAGTTTTATGTATCCATCATCCATTTATTTGTTGATCTAGTGTTATTTTCCAGGCATTGTGAAAAGGACCTGTGGTTCAAAATGAACTAGAGGAAATTATGTTTGTACAAGGGAGGTCATAAGTTTTGGAATCAGACAGACTTGAATTCAAGATTTTGGATCTGCTACTTACTAGCTATATGATGTTGGTTATCACTAGACTTCTGTGTCGTCCAGTTTCATTCCAGGAAAAATGAGAAAAATACTGCTTATTTTAAAGTCAGATAGATACTTAAAACTATTAGTTTTATTTTCCTTTCCTGTTCCTCAAGACCTCCTAAATTAATAGTAGACATCGGCATAATAGGAACAAAAGGCGAGATTATAATATTAACTAATAAGTGCTTGACAGAACTCTAAACTGGACTTTATGGAGAAATAATGGATGAATTTCTCTTGGGGTGTTAGGGAAGTCTTTGTAAAAGAGATGACATTATGGAGACTAAGGAGAAGGAAGTTTTGGGCTAAGCAAGGGAACACTGACCATCCCCATGTTCTTGAAACACTGTGTGTGTGTGCCCCTGCTAATACACTTGTGCCCGTGAGGAAGAAGAAGTGATAAAATGGAGAAAGATCAGAAGTTGAACATAGATTGGGTCTCAAGGTTAAAAGCTCTTTCACATTCACAATTTATTCAACCAGAATGAAAAGTCACTAAAAGAATTTTAATTAAAAAATTGGAAGAAAAGATCTGTTTAGCTTAACTCTTCCTTCAGCAGATATGTATATGATAAGAATATGGTCATCCTGAGCCAGTGACATAGTGTGTTGATGCTGTTGACTCTGTAGGCAAAAATTTAGAGTAGAACTTGATCTTGATTTAAAAAGACATTGGAAATATATACTGAATCAGAGACACTATGGGTTAATAAGTCCATAGTATAGCATTTCTAGCAACAACGATTTCTCATGACTTCACAAATTAAGAGACCTGCCAACATTGAAATTATCTCCAGAGTTAAATGCCTTATAATTATGCTCTATGTAAAACCATAATTAATGCAATGTTATACTTACAATATTTTTTATTTTTTTACATTGCTGTTCAGTTACAGTAGTCCCACCCTTTCCCCCATTGCTCTATCCTGCCCCGTCCGCTTCCCACTCCCCACTCCCAGAGTCAATCACCCCCATTGTCCACGCCTATGAGTCCTCTGTCCATGTTCCTTGACTTGCCCCTTCCCCTTCTTTCCCTCGTTATCCCCCTCCCTACCTCTTACCACTGTCACTTTGTTCTTTATTTCCATGTCTCTGGTTCTATTTTGCTTGTTTGTTTGGTGGGGGAAAGGGAACAGTTTTTAGGAACATGTATAAAGGACACAGGGACAAAACCAAAAGGGGGTAGGATCAAGGCCGGGAAGTGGGGATGGCTGGGGTGGGGGGATTGGAGGGAGGTAATGGAGACAATGGTTCTTGAATAACAATTAAAAATGTGAAAAAAAGAAAAAAGAAAACTACTGGAAAATAAATAAGTGATGATGAGTAGGAAAATAAAATGTGTTTAGTTTTTTTTTTTTTTTTATTGTTGTTCAAATACAGTTGTCTCCATTTTCCCACCACCACATTCTTTCACCCCACCCTCAATCATTCCCCCCTTTGGCTTTCTCCATGGGTCCTTTATAAATGTTCCTTGATGACCCTTCCCTTTCAAAGTGTTGATATTAACTTATTTTATATGTATTATTTGCAGTAAGTATGCTATAGCAAAGTTGTCCTGATTTAAAAGGACGAATGATCTCACAGAGTGATGACAATATTATGAGTGTTAGGTGTTAAGAGGTCACCTATCTACATATGACAAAGAATCAAGTTCTTTTAAGTGAAATATTTTGGCTTCAACATCACATGAAGGTCAGAGCAGTGACATTCTTTGTTATGATTTCTCAACAAATCATGACTGAATTCTGGATGTACATTTGTATTACCTGAGCACTATACAAGTGATTTATTTGCAGATCTACATTTTATCTTTTTTTTTTTTGTTATTTTCTTGGCCTAAAAGTGAATTAGGTTTGTAATGTTTATAATTTATTCTGGCATGCAGATAACAGAAACATATATGCAAAGAGTGTTACTGATCTGAGTTTATTTCAAACAGAAATTTATTTCTCCCTCTAGAAAAATTGTTTAGCTTTTTAGAATTTTTTTAAAAGATGTAAACATGTTAAAAGTTTTACACTCTTCATATCTTTAAATTTGTTTTAAAAAAGAAAATAGTTCCAAAAAGAGTTCTTGCTTATTCTTAGATATGCTTTTGACCCAATATATTATTATAATATACTAATATATTGCTCATTGTTTTTATTATTTTTAAGCAATGGGTTGCATAAAATTGATATTAAATGTAACAATAAAATAACAGACCATTTGCTAAAGAATGGAACTTAGCATCATGTAATAAATGATACGGTTATTATTTTCAGCGACAATACAAATTAGGTTAGTATATTTATTATAATAAAATTGTTAAAATAACCTTAGTATGTAAGAAGTATACTTTTGGTATATCCAATTTATATTTTTGTTGCTGTTTTATTTTCTTTCTTAGAAATGAAATAACATGATCTACTTCGTCTGTATAATTTGTTTTCTCCTTTTTTTCTGTATGTATAGCCTATTTCTATTTCCCACAGAATACTGCATTTATTTTCATTATATACTTTGTTGTTTCCTTTATATATTTTGATACTTTTTCTCCAAGTTTTCAAAATCATTATTGCTATGCCTAGGAAAAGTATAAGTCATTAGATACAAATTTTGGTCATTCATCTTCTATAAACCAAAAATCATCAGAGAAAGAATACTCAGGACATTATATTTTTATTTCAGCCCAATGTTTAATATTTTTATTTCTTGTGTCTTTATCACTTTTTCAAGTTATTAGACTACTTATTTGTTTTTATTCACTCATAAAACAAAACTAGCCAAATAATGGATCTCTCTCTCTCCATATATATATACACACACATATCAGTGAAAAGGAACATTTCTATACAGAAATAGAAAAAAATAGCAAAGAGTGGAAGTCAAGGAGATATGTGTTAGGGGTCACCGAAGTGATATAGAGAGTTCATTCAGATCAGAGGAAGTTGGGAGTTATTTGACAGTGTCTAATATGAAGCAGCTGCTTTGGGAAGTCTTCTGTCATAGTTTATTCCTCTTTCGACTTGCAGACTACTGAGCTGTCTCCAAAGAGTTCAGATTATTGAATGTGGCCATGATTTTCGGTTTTCCTTCACCTATTTAGTTCAGGAGATGTTATGCAATGTGATGTGTCAATGTTTGTGTGATCAAAGTGTCAGTCTCTGTAAGTGCTCCTCCACTCCTGAATCCTGGTGTGAAATGCTACAGAACACATTTTGGTGGAGCAGAAATAGCATTGCCTTTCCTGCACTTCCCATGGCTGTTGTAGATGGAAAGCAGTGAATTCCGAATTCTCAGGTTGGTCAGGCCATCTTCGCAGCCAGCTCTGCCTCACGTGCCCTGGGTATGCCACATGAAAACTATGTTTTATTTGTTCTCAGATGTTTGCAGCTAAAGGGCCAAATTGTAGGGCTAAATCTCTGCCACAAAACCAACATTACAAGCTTCTACTAACCATTAACAATATCCATCAGAATATGCTAGAATTTATTGCAAGGATAGCCTTCTGTTTCATGAGTTACTAGTAATGAGAAGCCTGGTTTTATCAACTAAATATAATAATAAATTCAAGTCATTATCTAATAGTAAACAAAAATCATTAATAGGCTGAAAGAACTCTCAACTGCCAAAAGGTGATTCTCAGAGAGTATTTATGAGAACTTCTACTAGATGTGAGAAAAAAGAAAAAAAAAAAAATGAAGGACTTTACAGTGAAGCTAATCCCCGGCCTTCAAATTAATTATCAGAAAGTCTGAAATTCAAAAGGTAGGGGTTCTATTCTCTGTCACTGGCATCAGAAACTCAAATGTGACAGACTTGTAGGTAGAGACTTGCAGATCATCTGGTCAACCTCTCTTCCTCATTTACCTCCCTTTTCTTCAGAGACAAACAGGTTAGGTGAATTGCTCAAGGCCTTCAAGCTTTCCATATTCCCTCTTTTTTTTTAAGATTTTATTTATTTATTATTAGAGAGAGGAGAAGGGAGGGAGACAGAGAGGGAGAGAAACAGCAATGTGTGGTTGCCTCTCACATGGCCCTCACTGGGGACCTGGCCTGCAACCCAGGCACGTGCCCTGACTGGGAATCGAACTGGGACCCTTTGGTTCCCAGCCCGCGCTCAATCCACTGAGCAACACCAGCCAGGGCTCAATATTCCCTCTTTTTTCCCATGAGATAAATGAGTGAGTATCCTTACACTTTCTTTTCTTTCCCATTTCAAGGAAGAAATGTGAAGTGCAAGGTTGAGGTGCAAATTACAAGGCTCACCCTCCCATGGAGCCCTGGCCTATCCTCTCCCGCTTACATGGCGGGGGTCTCCCTCTAACAGTGACCTTTTCTCCTTTATTTAACTTCTCTTCTAATTCTCCTAAAAAATTAAATTGCAATCCATTCAAATCTGCCATCAGCTTTGTGATCTTTGGAAAATATTTTTAACATTCCATTATGGGAAATTTTATGTGTATATAGAAGTGGAGAGAATAGAATAATGACCTCATTTATGCAACATGCAACTTCCACAATTACCAACTCATGGCCAATTTTGTTTCATTTGTACTTCTCTCTACTGCCTCCTGTCAGACTATTTTGAAACAATTCCCAGATATTATATCATCTTTATTATTTATCACAAAAATAAGGGACTCTAATTAAACATAACAACATGATGGTCACACTATAAAATTAATAATATGCTTTAATAGCCTCTAAATATATAGTTATATTCAAATTGTCTCATAATTTTAGAGTGTTTCAATCAAGATTCAAATAAGATTACACTGTGCAGTTATTTAATATATCTCTTAGGTCTCTTCCTTTTCCGTCTCTTTCTCTTCCTCTCTCTCTGCAATTAATTTCATTTAAAATCTGTATAATTTTTATGTGGAGTTTCTCATAGTTTGAATTTCTCCAATTGTATCTTATGATGTCATTTAGCAGATTCCGAGTCATATATTTCCTAAAAATTGGTAGTTGAATCTGTAAGCTTGAACAGAATCAAGTTTTATATTTTTGCAAGAAATACTGTTAAAAAGTCTCCTTTAATCAGGAGGAGGTAATATCTGGTTGTCTCTTGTGTGGTATTGCAGTCATTTGATCAGCTCTGGCATTATACCACTAAGGATACATACGGGGGGTGACCTGTTATAGGGTACAGGAAATAAGGGGTGCATTGATTAGACTACTTTGAGTCCTAAAGAAGATTAAAAAAAAGTAATAAAACCAGATAAAACTGGCATACATTTTATTACTACCAAGGCCACCAATTCTAAAATAATATCTCTGATGAAAAAATCTTTTGTTTGATTAAGTGCTAAACAATTGCTGTGGGTAACGTTGATTTTTAATAATACGTATGTAATCTTTCAATTAGCGTGTTTTTATTACCTATCCTTTTTTTAAAAATTATTTTATTGTTGTTCACTTACAGTTGTCTGCATTTACCCCCACCCCCAACCCCAGGCAAACCCACCTCCCTCCCTTGCTTCCACCCTCCCCCTTGGTTTTGTCCATGTGTCCTTTGTAGCAGTTCCTGAATACCCTTGTCCCCATTATCCCCTTCCCCCTCCCCTCTGGTTACTGCCAGATTGTTCTAAATTTCAATGTCTCTGGTTA
>PVJI01007992.1:0-74139 GCA_004026765.1 Micronycteris hirsuta
AAAGTATTTGATACATACTACCAGTCTGTCTTCCATAATATCTATGATTTCCCTTCACATCATGGTGGCTACTTCTTAATGCACGTGGATTTCTTTATACCATCTATACCCAGTGATAAGAGAGCTTTGGTTATCTTTTGTGTAGTTAATATATGAACAAACTGATCATAAAGTTAAGTCTTCAGAAAATTAGATACCATAGTATAATCCCTAGTATTTTGGTATAGAATCTGTTGGTTGTTCCCTCTGATCGCATAAATTCTATTTACCATAGTAACAAAAGCTTGAAATACAAAGAATAAAGTTTTCATGTTTAGCATGGGGCACCTGCATATCTTTTCAAAATCACCAACATAAAATCAAACATTTCTTTCTAAAGGAAAAAATGCGAATGTACTTTGCTATATAAATTTTATTTCTGTGTGTGTGTATATATATATGTATATACATATGCAAATAAAATACATCTTTCTTGATGCACACATACACACCCTTGGGAAATTTAAGTTTAAAATATTTAATATTTTTGTTAGAAGATGGTATTAAATATTTCCTGGATTTTTTTATAACTACATACCACCCCTACCATCACGGAAGATGGTATTAAATATTTCCTGGATTTTTTTTATAACTACATACCACCCCTCATCACAAACACAGACACCAATAAATATGTGTGTGTGTGTTTAAAAGATTTAAAGATGACTAGAGAA
Source organism: Micronycteris hirsuta (assembly GCA_004026765.1). Classification (NCBI taxonomy): domain Eukaryota; kingdom Metazoa; phylum Chordata; class Mammalia; order Chiroptera; family Phyllostomidae; genus Micronycteris; species Micronycteris hirsuta. The sequence continues at coordinate 714 of PVJI01007992.1, forward strand.
GGAAATAATTCTACCTTCACCTTACTCTAACATTCTCTATTAGAAGATATAATCCATTCCATAATGAGCTTTAAGTTAATTTAAACATCGTTCCCCACCCACAGCCCAGTCTGTTTCCTGCTTGCTGTCCAAGACCACCACCATCTTCCTGGGAACCCAGGCGGAAAGCCTCAGCAATCTTGAGCTACTCTCTCACGGTATCTTTCCACTCCAATCCACCTGGTCTCTAAATTGTCCTGATACTAGCTCTTTCTCTGACATGTTTTGGCAATGAAGGTTTGGCTCACTGCTTTAGCTTATTCATTTAGCCAGTATTTTGGTGTTTTCTTTAAACACCATGAAAAACCTGAGCATGGCACTGAGGACACAGCCATAAACAAAACAGACAGAACCCCTACTCCTCATGAAGCTGAGTCTTTACATTCACGTCATTTTTTTTTACCTTGCCGTACCTGTATGTTTTATGTTCTGTGCTCAGTTACTCTCCACTGGCACTGTATCAAGGCATTAAAACCACTTTCTAAATTACTGACAGATCAGTCATATGCACCTCTCCAAACAGGGAACTCTGAAAGTCTACCATAGAGCTACTGCCCACCAAACACACTCCTCCCTTCTCGACGGGACTGCAGGGTCATCCGTAACTGGCCCCTTAGTCTTGCGTCTATTCATATTTTTCTCATACCCCGTTTCAGCTGTACCCAATTGCTTGCTCTTCTCCTGACACACCTTTAACTTTCATGCCTTCAGGTCGTGCATCACACCGTCCTTTGGGCATTCAATTTGTTCCCTGACATCTACAGGCAAAGTCCTATTCATCTTTCCAACTCAGGGCCTTCTACAAAGGTGTCTGGATCCACCACTGGCACAGGGTCAGTCACCACCTCTACCGTCCTTCAGCACTCTTCCGTTTTTATCTCATTTCTCTTATAACTGGTTGCAGTAATCTCCTTCACTCTGGTTGAAACATAAATTCTGAGGATTTCTTTTTTTAATTTAACCATCTTTTTATTGCCTAGGTGCCTAGCTTAAGTCTTTAAAACAATCTGACTAGAAACTATATTATCAATAACTACTATTATTTTAAAGTAAAATCGGAAATAAGCTACATGAATAGTAGTAGGAGATAAGTTAAAAAAACAAAAAACAAATAAATATTGACAATGGAAAAGCACAGCATGTAAGATCAAGAAGTCAGCCTGCCTGGGTTCCAACCCCAGCTCCACTACTTACTCTGTAACCTTGGGTAGGTTACCGAACTTCAAGGAAGAAAATGCAAGTTGTGAAAACTTAAGAATGAGTACTCTGAAATCCTAGTCTGGTAACCTGAGGGTAAAGTGCTTTCACGCTGTCAGTCAATGAACACAAACCGAACCACACAGGAGAAAAGGCAGTGACCTGCATAGCGTGCTCGGTGGCCCACTCTTCATCCACGCCATCCAGCTTCTCTCCGGGACGTGTGAGGTTCTCATTTTTTTCCTCTCTGGGTGGGGTTCTAGTGGCAAGAACCACATAATCCTTTTGTGAAGAACACTTAAAAAATTAGAAAAGCTTATTAGAATGATACCTGATTAAGGAATATGATACTCTTATGATGTGCAAAAACTGACCAACATTTTAACAGCTTAAATTGCTAATACCCATAAAATATGGACTCTAGAGAAACCATTTTTCACGGATAGCCTCACTTTTCTCACGTTATCTTTTAATATTTAACATTACCCTGTTATTTATTTGGACATCCACTGTAAATCACGTAATGGTCACTACAAATGGCTTCCTGGATGGGTGAATAAACTGCATTTAAACCCAAAGAGAATGAATATGCTTGGTCAACTTTCTAGTTATTATATTTATTTCCTACATAATTTGAACAGATTCAGTGGTTCAGCAAAATAAAGCAACAAATGACCTTATGCATCTTACTTTCATTGAAATGAAAAATACTGTATGTCAACGGAAACTAAAAAAGAAAGGAAAAAACAAGCAACAACAACAAAAACAAATGATAACAGTGGGGAATTTGTACATGTGTGTCCAAATTAAAGTGAAATCAGATTTATGTTCCTCACTTTAGGTAGTAGTTAAACGGTAATCAAAGGTGGGGAATTGAAAGATAAATTTAGGGAACATTTAATAACTCAGTCTTACTACACTGGAAGTTTCCTATAAAGAAAGAGTCAAAATAAAGCTGATGATACAAGTTAGTATGGTGTCACCCTCAGACATCACCTGCAATTCCCATCATTGGTGTCATCTTGGCCTAGAAAATACAGGAAATTATTCTTACAAAAAGTGTTTCCAGAGAGTGGCATTCACATGGACACAGGAAAAGGCAGGCACCGATTAAGAAAGCTCTTCCTTCTCATAAAATCTATGACTTTGAAAAGAAAATGACACTAGGAATAGGAAACAGACAAGCTTGAGAGGAAGGACAGAGAAGCGATGAGCCCTGGACTGAAGAAGAAAACACGTGGAGAAGAGTGGAGGGAATGAAAAGGCAGCGTGAAGAAAGGCAGGAAGGAACGTCCTAAACTGCAGGAGTCTTATATAAATATGAGTCTATGTAGAGTACGACACGTTTGCAGGAGGGGATTTCTCACTGATCACTTATCTTCACAGATCCCATCTTTCTCTACAACTCTTCTTCCTTAAATTTTTTTTAAAGATAATGGGAAGTGAAAAACCTTACATAAAAAGTTCCTAGCAAAAAGAGCTCTGTATCAGATACTAAGCATCCTGAATGAAAAAGCTCAGCGTGCTGGCAAGAGAGGCCTCCTAGGATGGCGCTGCCGGGGCAACCAGCGCGGGGTCTGCCCTCTGTCTTACAGGCGACGGAATCAGATTTGCGACCATGAGGGCTGTGGCTACGTGAGTCCTCTGGACAGTGCTTTCTCTGTAAGTAGGTAACATGGGGCATCAAATTGCAAGAGGAGGCAGCTTGGGAATGTGGATAGAATCAGAACAAGCAATGTTAATCATGCAGTTTGAATGTTCTAAGGCATCGTGATAAAACACCCAGAAAGAAAAATGTCACAATGAAGCTTTATATGCTACCAAGCCTCAAAATCAAGTCCTTGGGCCTTAGTGCACTTTGTGGTAAGTAGTATTCAGGCAGATGTAGGCAGTTTGTCTGTGTAACTGTTTTTGTTGTAATTGCTGTTACTTTGTATTGCTGTCCAGTCCTCCTTGCTTATTACATGAGTTGGCGCTCACCCTTTTTAAAGTAACGGTTCAAAGCTCTGTTCCATTTTGTGTTTGATTTTTTAAGGCTTAACTCTATGAGGAAAATAGAATATGACTAATGCTCAAATTTCTCCCAACCCTTCCCCCACCCTCTCTTTTGAATCAACATTTTAAAGTCAACAAGATAGGTATTATACTATGTAACAAAATATAGGACCACTCTTGCTACAAGTCTGAGTTCAGACAAACTAGAATGTGAAAAGCTACTTCTGTAAAAAATGGTATAACCAGGAATGAATAAAGATTAGAAGGGAGTACAATACACTTGGAAACACACAAATACAAATAATGTGGTCAGGAAAAATTCTAATTTTGGAGTTTTCACATTATAAATTACTTTTACACGGTCGGAAGGGAATGTGTGCTGACTGGAGCAAACCTGGACTAGGCTGGTCTTACTACTGGCTCCACATTTTTCTTTCAAAATCCATTTTAAATTTCCTTCTACATTCTATCCCTCCAGCCCCTAACCTTGAGTTTATTGTTAAATAGCATATATCAACTTTATTTTTATTTCAACTTTAAACAAACAGGTAATTTGTTCTGTCAATAAATACACAGCAACAGATACGTACCTGTCCTATTAAAAGACCGGAGACAAAAGACTTTCCTTGGAGATTGAGGTTTGAAAGATACTGGCCCACAGTCTCTTCTACAATGTAGGTTCTTCCCATTATTGAAAACTAATTCAATCTCCTAAAGTACAAGAAAAAAATACATAGTATTTTTAGGAAAAATATAACTTTTAATGTTTTCCTCATTGGGGGAAGTATAGAGAAGTGGTACTACTTCAATGCCATCACAAAACTTGCAGTGACTGCTTATTAAATAGGGTATTCTTACCTGCAGTAAGTTCAAATGCAGCTTCAGAATTCTCAACACAGTGCTGCAGCAAATGAGTACTAATCAGAGCTGATATGAGAGACAAAACTTATTTACACACTGAGGATAAAGGAGAGGGCCCTAAATTAACAGTCAACACACTTGATTTCTCATTTCAGACATACTTCTTAATTATCTTTGATAATCTATGGCTGAGCCTCAGCACCCTCATTTCTCAAACAGAGATGTAACTTTTAATTTGCTCCCTGGGAGGTAAGAAGCAGCAAATTCATTTACTCAGTAAGCATACTATGAAGAACTACTACGTGCTAGAAACTGTGCCTGGTGGGATGGTACAAAGATAATACTTGATCTCCGCTCCTGAGTAACTCACAGCGCAACAAACGCTAATAGATAAACAGCAGTGCAACTATAGCAAACATTTGTATAACTTCCACTGAAACAAAGAAAGGTAATGGAACTTGCCCACGTGACAAGGCTGGGAAGTGGCCACGGTGAGATTTAAACTCGGTCTGGTTCTAGAATTCATGCCCTTAAATACTGTGCTCATCTATTTTGTGACTCTGGTGTACAGCATGCATATTGATTTATAAAATAACTTAATATGACTAATATAAACAGGGGAGGGCAACAATATTTGAATAAAAATGAAATTGAAGAGATAAAACAAATATAAAATCCTTCAAAACCCACAAAAAATTCTTAATAAAAAGAGATTATAAAACTTCTTTCAAAGACTTCTTGAAGTGATGCTGCAAAGATACTAGTTTGTGAGGAAAAAAGTGACTAAAATTCATTTGTTACCAAATAACTATTTTGATAAAAACCTTATTATTGAACTACTCTCTTCTAAATTTGTTTTAACGTAATTCTATGTACTGACTTTGGAGTTGAAAAAAATAAAGCAAAGGAGTCAAGAGATTTGTGTCACAGAGCGAATTAGAATACATGCTTAATTCCAAATCTTGAAAATTGTATTAATAAAAATATGCTGTTTCCTAAAACAGTAAAAAACAAAACAAAACAAAAACTATGCTCTCTCTGAAGAATCATACCTAGTCTCTCCACTAAACCATCCCAAAGGGTAACTTCTGACTGTGGATGAGAATCAGTGTGTTCCTCTTGCTGGCTTATGTTCCTTTGATCTGCTTTTCTGTAGCTAAAAACCAAAGATACTGACTGAACGAGCTAGGCAGTAATGAATGACGATCTCAAGGAGTTCACATTCACTGTGCAAGACAAAAATGTAGAGAGAGATGATATTCAAAAATGTAATAAAGTAGCTATAAAAGACTATAGGAACACAGATGCAGCATTCTGAATAGAGATAACAGTCATTTGAGTTCTACAAATAATTTCAATGTTCATACAGCGCAGTCAAGGCAACTGCAGATGTGCTGGGGTGGCATGTCCGACACCAGCAAACTGCCACTCTCAATGGTTTTGCATTATCTAAAACTAAAGTCCAGAGAATCGGCTCCAGTCTGAAATGGCCTACTGGGTGCTGTTTTGTTTTTGTTTTATCCAAAGAGCCTGTTCAGTTTTGCCTCAAAATGTATTAATTTACTTCCTACCTCTTTTCTGACAACCGTGCAAATAAGTTGGGTTTGCATACCATTTTTGTTTAGATTGAGTCTAGATAGAACTATCTGTCTAAATCATAAATGCCTCTATACAGGTAAGAGCTTTCAACTTTTAGTAGTGCCTTAAAGTATGCATGCATTTCTGTGAATTAAACTTCCCTCTGCTTCATCATACTATTCTACACCTGTCCTTCTGGCCTAAAACTTCCTAATCCTTGCAGGAAACAGTGACAGTGAACCCGAAGGTATGGTATGTAACTTTCTAATCAGATTTCTTCCAAGGTGTCACCTACCAGCCATACTAACGTGTAAGAAACTGAATGCAATAGGAAGATGAAAATGTATTGAATGCTAAAATGTGGTCGAATGTCAGATTTTTTCCCCTAGTGTTCCTTTAAAACTTTTAAATGTAACGAACCTTATTTTACAAAGTACACTACTAAAAAGGTAGATCTTGCTTTCCAGAGGCATCCAACCTTTTAGCGTTTCTGGGCCACATGTTAAGTATCACAAAAAAAATCTCATACTGTTTTAAGTAAATTTACGATTTTGTGTTGGGCCACATTCACAGCCATCCTGGGCTGCATGCGGCCCGCAAGCGAGGGTTGGACACCCCTGCCTTACACCGTTCCATTTTTCCCGAAATGTTGTGTGTCCGCAGAAGCTTTGCAAGTTGTCCAAACACTGTGGCGAGACCATTCAATTTCCCTGCACTCTGATTACCCAGTTTACAAAATAAAGATTTTGGATCAGAACAGGTCTGAAAAACTATGTAATTTCAGGATTCTGTGAGTTCAAACTTCTCCTGGCTTCTTTTAAAAACCTTCTTCCTGAAAAATGAACCGGGCTCCTTAAATTCCTGTTATATATCAGTGTTTTACACACACACACACACACACACACACACGCACACGGCATTGAAACAGCCATTTCGAATAAGGTGAGTTTGTCATAATTTGATAGGAGTGAGTTGTACCGTCGTGTCTGCCCATATGTTTCTCACAGTCTTTTTCTTCCTTCAAAAAGAAAGCTGTGTCCAAGTGCACGCACACACACACACACACAAAACCTTCACACACCTGAATTACAGACACCCTAAAGCTGACTCACCTGTACGCGTAGCCCACAGACCCACCTGAGAAACGAGTTCAGGGTTCAAGTACCAGTCTCCAGCGGCCAGTGAATTCATCAGAAAGCGACGGACTTCCCACACCTCACTTCCCACTCCAAACCCAGGGTCTCCCTCCGAGACGGGTGGCGCAGATTGATGACGCCAGTTGCCCCCCTGCCTTCACCGCAGCGCCTCGGCCAAAGCGACTGCGGTCGCCACCCCGCCCCCTTCCGGGCACCGTTGAGAGCTTGGCGTGAGCCCGGTGCCTGCGGTCCGGCCCGGCCGGGACCAATGCCCTCTAGCGGCTCAGTGTCTAGAAGCCGCCAAAGAGGACTCCCCATGGCATCCCGAAGCTTAGACGGTAAGGTTGCCCTGCTTCTCGGGGAGGGACGTGGGCTGACGAGTACTCTATGGCGCCACCTCGCGGATAGTGGTCACGCGGCCCCGCTAGAAGCGCCGGGGGGCGGGGAGAAAGGAGGAAGCTGAAGCCGCTGTGCACAATTGGGTTCAGCGGGGGCACTGAGAAAAAAATACGTTTCCCAGAATCCTGCGAGGCTTGAAGCGGGTGGGGAAGGGGAAACCGGAAATCCAAGTGCCGGGCCGCGTTACGGGCCTTCTCTGGACTCGTACTCCCAGGGTGCACAGCTTCCAGCGGCTGCGCGCGCACTCGGGCCCCGGCGCCGAAGCGCTACTGTTGCCGCCGCTAACCCGAGACTCGGTTTCCCAGGGTCCCGCCGCGGGAGTCTCCGGCGGGCAGGCGCGCGGGAGCCCCCGAGCGAGGTGGCAGAGGTGGCAGGCCAGGCCTCAGGGTCCTCCTGGTCTTCGCCTTTCTTCTCCGTTTCTGCTCCATCGGCCGCTGCCGCTGCGGCCCCCGGCCCGACCGACATGGCGGCGGTGTTGCAGCAAGTCCTGGAGCGCTCGGAACTGAACAAGCTGCCTAAGTCTGTCCAGAACAAACTCGAAAAGTTCCTGGCCGACCAGCAGTCCGAGATCGATGGCCTGAAGGGGCGGCACGAGAAATTTAAGGTGGAGAGCGGTGAGTACGACCGCCCTTAGTTTTGGGCCTGACTCCGTAGCCCTGGCAGGTCTTTTCCCCTTCAAGGCTCACCCCTGTCCCCTGTCCGCGATGCTGTCCGGTACTGGCAGCATCGTTTCCTCGGTACCGTGGCACCCTAGCGCCTATCCTTCCTGCTCCTCTCAGAGTTTGATGCGAAGGAGCCTTTCTGTTCGTTTGTGTTCGTAAATCTGAATCCATATTTAGGTCCGTTTTCTTTGTAATTAGGGTAGTCTCTCATAATAAGAAATTGGAAAAATGTGGGTCTATTTACACGGGACTGAAGAGAGCCCGCAACCCCTATCTAAGCTTCGACTAGCCTGGGTATAAGTTGCACGTGAAATAAAGGTGATTTCCGCTCTGCTGTCTGCTCACCTGCATTCAGAGACCTTTGTCTAATTGACTGCTCTGTGCACTTGTTTTGAATGGGTGTCGCTTCGTCCGGTAACGAACGAGATGAGATAGATGTTCACAAAAATGAGGTAGGTGCTCAGGACGGCGTTGGTGGCGAAGTGCACGTGCAGTGAATAAGTTTACTGTATCAGACTTATCTTTAAAAGTTGGAGTTTAATAGAAAATATGTTAACACCTATTATTAATACCTGTAGTAGACCCTCAAATTTAAAAAGTTACAATAGTGGCCTGAACATCCTTGATAAAAGATGAGGAGCATAGCAATCACCATTAGCAAAATACTAATTTCCTGTTGTGTGTCTTGGTTCGCCAGTTGTTTGGGGGGATTGGGACTGGGTTTTGCTGAGTTGATAAAAGTCTGAATTCATTTTTACTTCCAAAAATGTAATTATCAAGCAGAATTTATGTTGCAAGTTAATTTTCTGAGTCAAAAGTGAATATAGTACACTGCATTCGGTTCATTTATTGAGACAATATTGACTGTCATCTAAGGGTCTGATACTGTGCTGAACAGTACATACTCAACTCCCTTTCCGTAGTAAGTTTACACATTTGTTTTTACACAAATTTAATCATTTAATATTTTTAGGTATTATTTTGGCTATTTCAAGCCTCGAAAGCAAAGTAGCTTTTAATCTAAATATGGTTTTTCTCCATTTAATAAAGCTTTCTTGGTTGCTTTATACTAAGATTTGTGTTTGATTTTGTTTTTTTTTTTCTCTGCTCTTCTGTAGAACAACAGTACTTTGAGATTGAGAAGAGGCTGTCCCACAGTCAGGAGAGACTTGTGAGTGAAACCCGAGAGTGCCAAAGCTTGCGACTTGAGCTGGAGAAGCTCAGTAAGTATTTAATTACATCTTTATGATATTTGGAGGATCGAGATCTTTAGATACATTTGTATGCCTTGAAAATACTTACTGCTTAGGAAAATATTGCTCAAGTGTCATTGCTTTCATGTATGGTAATATTTTGATCTTTCATTTTCATTCGCGGTAAAGATTGTAAAAGAAAATAGGGTTTAATGGTCAGGAGGTCTGGGTTTTAACTCTGAGTGCTGTTAAAAAGCTCTTTTGCTACATTTAACTCATAACAGTGCCTGAATGTTGGAAAGCTTTTTAAAAAAAATTAAAGCAGTCATATAACCGAAAAGGTAAAGAGAGTGACTTGTTTTTATGTTGTTATTTTGAAAGTTTAAAACCTATTAGCTCCATTACATTTATTTATGTTTTAACTCTCTTGCTTATAATTTTTATAAATATTTATTAATCTCAGGATATTTTCTACTTCACCCTAGTTCAGGTGAAAAAAGAGTAGCTTATTTCCTTCTTAATTCGTTTTCTTACCATTAAGCCCTAGAAGGTACACAGGATCTGACATTTCGTGGGAGGAGGATGTACGTTAGCTGCTTTGTCTACAGCAGAAGAAAGCAAACGTCGGGGAAGACCTGTGTAGAGTAGGGGCGTACTTGTTACTAGATCTATCTAGATTTTAGTTTGGGAATTCAGAAAGGTAATTACGAGAACGGTTAAAAACTTTCACCTTCTTTCTTAACCAGATTCATGTTCATTGGCTATTTATTTGGGTCATAACGTTTTCCAGCTAATTTTGGCACAACTCATTTTTAAAACATTTGACATACATATAGTGGTATGGTATGGATACGTGTTAATAAGAGCATAAATACTTACTGAGTGTTAGATCCCGTTTGTTATCAACACATTGTGTTGCCTAGGCGTAATCAACATGGACTGTACAGTAGTGATGGTAAAGGATTTCAGAAAAATGACTGACCACATTGAGATCTGGAAAAGCGAGAGGGAGGGGAGGATGGGGATAAACCTACCCAGAAATCCGACATGTACAGTTTGTATTTCTTTGATTTATCATTCTGGATCTGTAAGCTTGGAAGCAGTAAATAACCTTAAAGCAAAATAGAAAATTTAGATGAATTTAGCAGGGTTTTTTCTTTTAATTGGCTAATTGTTTGAATAGAACTTAAGATTGGAAGTATAGTAAGTAATAATGTCTTTGCTCATTCAATTGCTAGCATATAATACAGGTGAGTCTTAATGGAAGAAAGCTTCAGGAAGTGCACTGTTTCCTAATTACCTGTTTATAAGAGAAACTGTATAAGGAGAGAGAGCCCACTATAAGTGGATATTGTGAGATTGATAATTCAGTATCAAGCATAATTTTCTTTCTTCCATGTTGAAGGCTGTCTTTGGAGTGATAAGTAAGCTGAATTGCAATTATAGTATTGATTATTGTGATTTATTCTGTGTATATTTTATGTAGTTTAAATGTTATTTCTTGATATTTTTAAATTCAGTTTTCTTGTTTATAAATTCACTTTTTTTATAGTTGACTTGGAAGATGTCATTGCTTAAGGAAATTCATAATTGCATGTGCTTTTTGCCATAAATGTTTGCTAGAATGATCACAAGTGCAATTTGGGAGATAGGATAGCATACTTTAAAATTTGGTCTAGAAATACAGTAAATTTTAGGATGTATTTATGAATTTGGAATACATAGTATAACTCAGCCTTTCTAAGACTCAGTTTCTTAATTTTAAAGTGCGTATGGGTAGCAGTTGGATAAAACCTGTCATTGCAAGGTTTAAGACTTTGTGTGTATGATTATAAAATTCCTTTCATCCAGACAGTCAACTGAAGGCACTAACTGAGAAAAACAAAGAACTTGAATTTGCTCAGGATCGCAATGTTGCCATTCAGGTAAATGTTCTTCCTATGAATAAAACTAATTGTAAACATGATACTTGAGGAAGCCTTCTATTCTGATTTTGTTTATTAGTTATGTAGTCAATGAGAGGGTTAAATATGTTCTGTTGAGCTACTAACAAAAACATGTTTACATAAATTTCTTAATTGGATATTTATGTTTTATTGATTGCACATTTCTTTTACTCATTAGAATATATTGGTACTTGATATTTAAAAAAAAACTTTTATTTTTAAAAAAACTTCTTACGTTCTAATTTTATAAATTCTTATTGTAAGTAAAGTGCCACAGAATTAGACGTAGGATAGATATTTATAAGTCCATCCACCCACTCACCCACTTGTCTACTTGCCTTACATCTTTCCTTTCTCTGAGAAATTATCTATTTGGTGCTTACTCTTGCCCAGGCATTATTTCAGGTATTGTGATACTGCTGGGGATATGGGTGGATCCACATCAGAAATAATTTCCTTGGAGTAGTGATATGAATAACAAATTGAATGTAATTAACAAGGACTGTTGACCAATTTGTTTAATAAAGTGATTGTACCTAGTGATTTTTTTTTTTAAGATTTTATTTATTTCTAGAGAGAGGGGAAGAGAGGGAGAGAAACATGGATTGGTTGCCTCTCGTGCACCCCCACCTGGGGGCCTGGCCCGCACTCAGCACAGACATGGGCCTGACCAGGAATCTAACCAGCAGCCTTTCACTTGCAGGAGGGTGCCCAACCCACTGAGCTGTACCCGCAGGGTGCCCAGTGAGTCCTTAGCCAGTTAGAACCTTAGACTCTTTTCGTTGTTTTTAAAAAAAAATTTGAAAGGTACCTGATATATAAAGATACTGAGAAAGGGTAATAGACTTGATCCGACAGAAATTGGAAGGGTAATAGAACTTGATCCAAGGTGTATTTACACCTTGGTTCAAAAAAGAAGCCATGGCACGTTTAAGTAGGACACTTCCAAATGACAGTGACGTGAGTTTTTTCATGAGCCAAGGAAAAATAAGTTTTAAAAATCTTAAACATGAACAGAAATGTTGAGAGTATAGGTAATTTTTAAACTTTTTGCTGTGTGAGTTATAAGAGAAAGAAAACTAACAATCTTTAAACCTTAGCTATCATTAACTAAAGTGACAGTTTCTTATTCAAGTTTATATTGATTAATCAACTTGATTTTTTTTCTTATTTATGTATTATGTTTACTCTGTATGACAGAGCCAGTTTACAAGGACAAAGGAAGAATTAGAAGCTGAGAAAAGAGACTTAATTAGGACCAATGAGAGACTATCTCAAGAACTTGAATATGTAACAGGTATGAAGAAGTTCTTCAGCCTCTAACTGTGCTCTTTTCCTTTCTCTCCTAACAGTGCTAGGAATTAATCCCCTGTCCCTGCCTGTTGTTGGTATTCATTTGCCATCGATCAGAATAGAGTTCAGGGTAATAGCCTATAGTTTCTCCCCCTTATTTATCTGTAGGTCATTATCAAGGGTTAAAAGAACTGTATAGACAAGTGCACACACGAAAAACATCTCAAAGGAGTAGTTTGGACCAAGGTTGACATGCAAAGATACTTTATACAATGGTATTAATATCAAGTTGGCAGTTTAAATGTTCGTTTATAGAGGTTAAACTTTATTTTATATATAAACCTTTGCTAGTATAAACTACTCACAACCATTCAATGCAAGAACCTAAAAGGAGAGCCCGTATTTAAGGACACACGCTGAAATAGTCAGGAGGCAGGAGTACAAACTATGTGGATGTAAAGACTACAATGTATAATACACTTGATACATTCAGGTGAACATGACCCTTACACGCAGTTTAATGGGATCAAGTTCCCTTTGGTTACTTTTTGTAAGAGTTTTGAGAGATTCTATTGCTATTAAAGGGACATTTTTTGAATATTCATGTTGTTATATAACATTTAACTAGGGTTTTCTAGTCTCAGGAAGAAAAGTTACTTCAAAGTATTTGCTGAGGTAAAAATAGATTTTTTTCATAAAAACCTTGGTGTAAGTAAGGGACATAAGGAAAAGTAAGCATATATATTCTGATAATTTTGAATGGAAGGTCTTTATATGTATGTATCTCATTGTTTTTTAACAACAGGTAGCTATTTGAGAAATTTTAATAGACCTTTGGTTATATATCAGGAAAAATCATTGTTAATTTTGTATATTTAAGATACTGCATTTAAATAATATAACCAGTATAACTGAAATTTTTGGTTGGGTGCAGGAATTTGGCTTCTTTATCATCTATTTATTTAAAATAATTATAATTAAGTATGGCAGAAATAAAATAGAGGAGTTGAGAACTACTTGCTTAGTATTAAATGTTTGTATCCCTAGATATGCATTTTTGATGTTTGGTTCCTCTCAGCAATAAATAATTATTTTCAAATTCTCTTCTGACCTTTCTAGAGGATGTTAAACGTTTAACTGAAAAACTTAAAGAAAGCAATGCAACAAAGGGTGAACTTCAGTTAAAATTGGATGAACTTCAAGCTTCTGATGTTTCTGTCAAGGCAAGTAACAAATAGTTCCTAATGCACAGCGTAAAATTTTTGCTTAAAATTGACCTAAATTAGATTTAGGCAAGTCATCTATAAGGTAATTAAAGCTGCATTTTTGAATGTCAGGGAATTAAGGATTAAGACAGTTTTAGTTGAACTGTTTTGCTTATGTGATATATAAGTTTCTTGTTCTTATCTGGTTATGTTTTCTGTTAAGAATTCTTGCAGATACTTATTTGTAAGATAAAAATTCTGCCTGGGTTCCTTGGTTGCAGACAAAATCTTTTAAATAATGATATGTTATCCTTTAAATATAAATGTTATTTTTGGGGGATTTCTTTAGTATCGAGAAAAACGTTTGGAGCAAGAAAAGGAATTATTACAAAATCAGAATACATGGTTGAATACAGAGTTAAAAACCAAAACTGATGAACTTCTGGCTCTTGGGAGAGAAAAAGGAAATGAAATTCTGGAGCTTAAATGCAATCTTGAAAACAAAAAAGAGGAGGTATGTTAGTAAAATTGTATCTTCATATTAGTTACAGTTTACATATGTGTGGGAGTTTATTGAACAGTTATTTTGTGGTATGCAAAAGTAAATGTAGGATTAAGGGTCAGATATGTAAGACATAACTCATAAATATTTTGCTCAGGGTATTAATCAATTGCTTTTAAATAAAATTTATGATATTCTTTGATGACTTTTGGAACTACTACTCTCTTGTGGTACATCTTTCCTAAGACATGTTTAAGAAGTGATGATAAGTTTTTGTGAACTAAATCCAAACGTGATTGTTTGTGAGCTATTATTTTCATTTTCTCAAATATCCATATTTTGTATAAAATGTTTTTTAGGGTGTGGGGAATTATTTTGTGCTTGGCAGCTAAACTTCATACCAAATTAATTTCAGTCAATGCAGTATTCTTCCCTGCCCAACTCTCCCTTTTTTTTCCAGGTTACTAGAATGGAAGAACAGATGAACAGCTTGAAAACATCAAACGAGAATCTTCAAAAGCATGTAGAGGATCTGTTGACCAAACTGAAGGAGGTATAGTGACCACTTTAAAATGTCTCTTTTATAAAAATACTACAGCATTTATGAAACTGCTACTTTATGAAGCTCTTTTATGATTTGCACTGTTCCTGGCACTGTGAAATAGTCAGGACACTTACCTAACCACATGTAACAATTACATGCTATATCCAAAGTAGTAATGTCTAAAAGTGAGTATCATTAATTTAATATTATGTAAGTATTCCACTTTTACGTAAAAATATCATTACTATTTATCCTTAAAGTAATTCATCTTATGAAAACTGAGTTTAGTTTAAGGTTTTAATTTTATTTCTATACAAAACTTTTTTTAATCGTGTTGTTTGATAATCATTCTAAATTCAGTTCAAATGTGTTTGCTGTAATTGGTTTGTTGGTTTGTTTATTTCAGGCCAAGGAACAACAGGCCAGTATGGAAGAGAAATTCCACAATGAATTAAATGCCCACATAAAACTCTCTAATCTGTACAAGGTAGGAACCCTGCCAAACGTTTCAGTGCCCTAATGTTACTTTGTTGCACACTGGGGTAACTTTAGGATTGAATTCTAGAGTGCTGCAGAGGACTCAGAGGCAAAGAGCAATGAGCTGACCCGAGCAGTGGATGAACTACACAAACTTTTGAAAGAAGCTGGAGAAGGTAACTTTTCAGTCATACGAAGATGATTTTTTTAGGTAGAAGGTACATTTTTCTTTACCTTTTTGTAGCTTGTTGGATTTAGAAGTTAGATTAACTATATAGAGACACAAACTTTAGTATAAAAGATTCTGGATTTTCACCAAATAGTGTATTTAAAAATACAGTGTTTTTTCTTCAGCTGATAACCTTATGTATAATATGTTTTTTTAAAAAATATATTTTATTGACTAAGCTATTACAATTGTTCCACTACCTCCCCTTTATTCCCCTCCACCCTGCATACCACCTCCTCCACTTCCCCCCCTTTAGTTCTTGTCCATGGGTCATATACATAAGTTCTTTGGCTTCTACATTTCCTATACTATTCTTAACCTCCCCCTGTCTGTTTTCTACCTACCATTTATGCTACTTATTCTCTTTACCTTTTCCTCCTCTCTCCCCCTCCCACTCCCCTGTTGATAACCCTGCATGTCTTATATAAATCCTTTTAACATTTCATATAATAGTGGTTGGGTGATGATGAACTCTTTGAACTTGACCTTATCTGGGAGGCACTTTATCTGCCCTTCCATTCTAAATGATAGTTTTGCTGGATAGAGTAATCTTGGATGTAAGTCCTTGCCTTCCATGACTTGATAAACTTCTTTCCAGCCCCTTCTTGCCTGTAAGGTCTCTTTGAGAAATCAGCTGACAGTCTTATGGGAACTCCTTTGTAGGTAACTGTCTCCTTTTCTCTTGCTGCTTCTAAGATTCTCTCCTTATCTTTAATCTTGGGTAATGTAATTATGATGTATCTTGATGTGTTCCTCTTTGGGACTCTCTGAGCTTCCTGGACTTCCTGGAAGTCTATTTCCTTTGCCAGATTGGGGAAGTTCTCCTTCATTATTTTTTCAAATAAGCTTTCAATCCCTTGGTCTTTCTCTTCTCCTTCTGGCACCCCCATAATTCGAATATTGGAACATTTAAAGATGTCCTGGAGGTTCCTAAGCCTCTCCTCATTTTTTTGAATTCTTGTTTCTTCATTCCTTTCTGGTTGAATATTTTTTTCTTCTTTCTGGTCCACACCGTTGATTTGAGTCCCAGTTTCTTTCCCATTCCTATTGGTTCCCTGTACATCTTTTATTTCACTTAACATAGTTTTCATTTTTTTGTCTAATTTGCGACCGAATTCATCCAGTCCTGTAAGCATCCTGATTACCAGTGTTTTGAACTGTGCCACTAATAGGTTGGCTATCTCTTCGTGGCTTAGTTGTATTTCTTCTGGAGTTTTGATCTGATCTTTCATTTGGGCCATTTTTTTTCTTTCCGGATGCCTGTTACGTGTAAGGGGGCGGAGCCTTAGATGTTCAACAGGGCAGGGCAACCCACCTCGCTGCATTGTGACATTGTCGTTGTCTGTAGGGAAGGGATCTGAGAGGGGATAATGGCGCTTGCTCCACTCGCTACCCACAAGCAAATTGGTCCCTTCTGGTGCTGATTCCCACACGGGCGGGCTTGTTCTAGGACTCTGTGTGTCTCTCCAACGACTCCCCTTGGAGGCTGGGAGTTCCTCCTGCTGACGCCTCAACCCCCACAGGTGTTTTCAATCAGTGGTTTGAGGTTTTATTTCCCTGCGCTGGGCCCCTGGGCTGCTTGGTCTGCTCCGATCCTCAACTTTTTCTCCTGGTTTATCTGCATGTGAATGCGGGACCTTCCGCTCCAGCCTTAGTCCCGCTAGGTCCGGGTCTGCCAGCCGTGGCCCCCCACCCCCAAGCCTGTTTCAGCATTGTGCGCCCAGCTCCGCCTGCTTACCAGTCTGGATGAACATGTCTTTAACTCTTTGGTTGTCAGACTTCCATAAAGTTCGATTTTCTGTCACTTCTGGTGGTGTTTTGTTTTTAAATTGTTGTTTTCCATCTTTTGGTTGTGCGAGGAGGCACAGCATGTCTACCTATGCCTCCATCTTGGTCAGAAGTCCATAATATGATTTTTAATAGAAAATTTTTCTTCCATCTTTAAATACTTTGATTAATACATATGGGTTTATAGTTTGGGAACTCTCTTAATCCATAATTACTTATGACTGACTTAAATTATAAATAGTGTATTTTAAAGTCTTTCATTTTCTTATATTCTTACTTTTTTGAAATGTAATTTATTTATGTATGATCTTTTCTAGTTATTTCCTATGCTGTAGACTAAAGATTAGATAAAACCAAAGAGATATTAGAAGCACTTTTTTTACAATTTGAGTTCCCTTATTCTCCCTATGAAACGGAGACATCAAAAGGAGGAATAGATTTGCCAGGCCAGGACATTTCAGGAATCTTAAGTAGAGCAAGAGCTGCAGCCCGTCTAAAATTTAGTATTGTCTGATGGAGGGAGAAATGACTATTCTGTTACATTTTATAAGCTCCAACATTTTAATTATGCTTGAATATTGTCTTTAAAAATGTTTTTTAGCAAATAAAGCAATTCAAGATCATCTTCTGGAGGTGGAGGAATCTAAAGAACAAATGGAAAAAGAAATGCTTGAAAAAATAGGGAAATTGGAGAAGGAGCTAGAGAATGCAAATGACCTGCTTTCTGCCACAAAACGTAAAGGTATGGATTAAGGTGCTTGTTAATGTCTAGAAATCCTAGCACTTCCCTACACGGGTGTCACTTGATTTTACTGATAGAACTTCTCTGTCATTTTTGATGTACGAAACTCCAGTGATCTGTAGCATTAGAATGTATTTTTAGTTTAAAATTAGTACTTTGTGCATATTTTTACTGTATTGTCAGAGAGAAGTTTTTTTTTTTTTAAGATTTTATTTATTTATTTTTAGAGAGGAGAATGGAGGGAGACAGAGAGGGAGAGAAACAGCAATGTATGGTTGCCTCTCACATGGCCCTCATAGGGGACCCGGCCTGCAACCCAGGCATATGCCCTGACTGGGAATCGAACCGGGATCGTCTGGTTCCCAGCCCATGCTCAATCCACAGAGCTACACCAGCCAGGGCCTGAGAGAAGTATTATTTGGTCACATGTAATTGTGTCAGTTTTCAGAATATTTTTAACTATATTTACTCCATGATTTTTAGAATTGAGCTGTGTTACATTACTCTTTGATGTCATTTTTAGATCTTCACAGAAATTTACATGTAATGTTTCGTAGGTGTCACCACTTATTTGAAAAACATTGACCCCTTAGTGTGACATTTTACAGAAGTACAGTAGATTTCTCTGTGTTGCCACAGGAGCCATACTGTCTGAAGAAGAGCTCACGGCCATGTCCCCCACTGCGGCAGCCGTGGCTAAGATCGTGAAACCGGGCATGAAGCTCACCGAGGTGAGAGCGTTTACCTACCGTTGCTTTTCCTTCCGCAGAAGTGTTCGCAGCTCTCCGCAACTTAATCCTAAGAAAAATTAGTCTTAAAATGATCTGAAGATTAATGTGTCTTACTGGGAAAGGCTCTCTTGGTTCCTAGTTCTGTGTAACATCCAGTAAATAGTTCCATCTTTTTAAGTGCTAATGAATGTTTACTATGAAGCTAGATAGAATATATACACTTACGTTCTTATGCCCACGTTTGAAACAGACCCGCTTCTGCTTTCAGTTGTATAACGCTTACGTGGAAACTCAGGATCAGTTGCTCTTGGAGAAACTAGAGAACAAGAGAATTAATAAGTACTTGGACGAAATCGTAAAAGAAGTGGAAGCCAAAGCACCGATTTTGAAACGCCAGCGCGAGGAGTACGAGCGCGCGCAGAAAGCTGTGGCAAGTTTGTCGGCGAAGCTCGAACAGGCTATGAAGGTTGGTTCCGTTCCTGAATTCGGGCTCTGGGAAAAATACACGTAAGAAACAGTAATTAGGCGTATTAAAGTTTGTCATACGTTATGAGACACCTGTAATCACAAAATGTTGTACCTTTCTTCAGCTAAAAATTGGGAGAACCTTCTGTGTTTTCTAAGACATTTAGGATCGTTTCTGTAAGGTTCCATAGCAGCTGACAAATAGCCACTTCAGATCTGTCTTTGTAATGGAATGCTCCTCAATTTAGCACAGTCTTTTTGTCAAACATTGCAGTGCAAATTTGATCACTAACTCTGCATGATGTTGCCAAAGTGAGGGGAAACAGGTTTGCTAAATTGTGGAGACAGAAGTGTATTAGCCTCAGAAGCTACTGAGGAGGTCCATTCTATCTACTACGATGTAAAAAAAAAAAAAAAAGTTGTGATACTTGTGTCTAGAACTGATAAAATTGTTTCACCTTAGAGAAGCATATCTTTATACCATTTGACAAACTGGCAAGTCTTCATATACATTATCTGTTTTTTAAATTTTTTTAAACCCTCACTCAAGGATATATCCATTGATTCCAGAGAGAGAAAGAGAAAGGCATTGATTCTAGAGGAACATCAGTAGGTTGCCACCTGAACATGCCCCCAACAGGGGACTGAACCCATGCCCTAGGCATGTGCTCTGACTGGGAATCGAACCCACAATCTTTTGGTTTATGGGACAGTGCTCCAACCAACTGAGCCACACTGGCCAGACTATATATATTTTGTTACTGTTCCTTTACATGTCAGAACTACCAAGGAAATTCATAAATGTCTTTTACCTCTTAAGATTGCCTTTTAATACATAATAATGAAATAAGAGTATTTATAGTCTGATAATTTTATGTTTAGGGCACAACTATTACTATTACTTGAGAAATCTTTAAGATTTATTAAATAACTTTTTTTTGGAAATTCAGTTAAATCAATTTGTATCAGCTCTTCTAGACTGATAAATTTCCTTAATTTTTTTCTTTTCTTTCCTTCCCTCCCTCCCTTCCTTTTCTAGTACAAATATATTGTACCCTTCACTCAAACTTAAACTTTTATTGCTATTGCTATTACAATTTAGATAGCAAGTTTAAATCAGGATATATCTAATCGTCTCTCTCCTGAATCAAATGACATCTACCAGTTTTGCTTTGACAGAGTATTGGCTTTTTAACACTCCCTTTCTTCATCTGGTTTGAAAAGTGATCCCTTAGATCTAATTAGAACTTGAGTTTTTCCACTGTTGAGAGTGAGCGTTTTGTCTGAAGGGGACAGATAGTGAAGTCCAGGGGCTTCAGAATCAGAAAAAAGCAGCTTAAAAAGCAGCTATTAATTATGGGAAGAGCTATTCTTCACTAATGTGCAGGTACAGTACTAAAAATCCCTTACTACTTTTTTCATAACTGCCAAAGAATGTTAAAATAATTACTGTGGTTTTTTTTTCTGGTTGAATCTTCTGTCCATAATGTACATCATGTGTCCTTCAGTCTAGATTCTGTGATGATTATTTGTTAGAGTTGTAGGGTTTTATAACCAAATAACTTCCTTCCTTGAGATCTTAATTAATCCCATTTTGAATTCAGTAGATTCGTATTACTGGAATAGTTCGTGAATATTCTCCTGCTTCATTTTGTTGCATACTAGTTGTTTTTGAATGGGTTTGTATGCAGCTTTAGGGCAGTGCGCTACTTAAAACACCAGGATAAATATGAGCCATCTTTTACTTGAGTAGTATTTTTAAATTTTTTATTTGAAAACAGTACAATATAGAGCCAAATTTGTATGAATTTGAAGTAACACGTAATGTCTCAAAGATATTTTGTGCTTATATGAGGCTCCTTAAAACTGCCTCTAAATCCCTACTGGTACCTATGATGCAAAGCTTTGCAAAACACCGCATATATTACTATGTGTTTTTTGTTGTTTTGGGGTTTTTTTTTTTTTACAACTTTGTAACATTTGCTGCTGATTATTTACAATTCTTAATGTGTTTTTTACAAAATCAAGTTTTTTATGCGTCTTACCCAACATTTTTTACTTACTTGGTATTTATTTTCAGGTAACCAGTGTAATAAAGATTATCACTATAACACAGTCCTTTGTTTTTGTCTTAGTAACAAAACTCTCAGATTATTTAATGTGGTGGTATGGCTGTAAGATTGTAAGTGACAGTTAATTTGGGGAGAGTGGCACGTTGCCAATCGTTTTTATGTAGTGGTGAACATTATAATGAGCAATCATTGAGATATTAAGAAATACATGTATTCATATCGGGTTGGCAAAAAAAGGTTGTTTAGTTTTTTCTGTACAATGGGTCTGGTGGTGTCTTTACCTTCATTTGAAACAATTTTCTTAGACTGCACTGTGACAACTGTTATGTCAGTGCGCATTTAAAAAAGTAGCAAAATTGGTGGATTTTTGTGCAGCCATCTTAATATTAAAGATGGGAGAAAATACACATTTTTGGCATATTCTGCTTTCTTAAGAAAGGTAAAAACAACTGAAACAAAAAATGATTTGTGCAGTGTATGGAAAATGTACTATGACTGATCAAATGTGTCAAAAGTGATTTGCAAAGTTTCTTGTTACTGTTGACATTTTGGCCAAATAATTCTTTGCTCTGGCTGTCTTGTGCCCTGGAAGATGTTTTTGCAGCACCCCTGGCCTCTACTCACTAGAAGCCGATAGCGGGAGACAGCCCAACATCATCAAAATATCCAAATCAGTAAGTTATTTGTGAAAATGAAAAATGTATCTTTTACTTTACAGAAAAAACTGAGCAGACTTTTTGGCCAAACCACTATTTATAAAGAATTTCTCTTTAGGGGCTATTATATAGAATATATGTTATATTGAATGTTTTTAATTTATAAGTCGATTACAATGATATTTGAGCACTATCTATTTTTGTTATTTATAGCTTCATTTGTATAGATCTTATATGGAAATACAGAATTTTAACTTGAATTTACATTTTATAGGAGATTCAGCGATTGCAGGAGGACACTGATAAAGCCAACAAACATTCATCTGTACTTGAAAGAGACAATCAGAGAATGGAAATTCAAATAAAAGATCTTTCACAACAGGTTAGAATGTTTTTCCTTTCCTGTTTTCTTTTCCCCTAAACTGATGACCTGGTAATGTTTGAATCTGTTTCCAGGTATCTAAGAGAGAACTACCACATAGGAAATTTTCATCAGTTAGGAATACTACCCTAGCAGAATTGCACCCTAGTCATTGATCTTTCCTAGCCCCTCCCTTTTTTTTTCTTTTAAGTGTTTGATAAATTTTCAGATTACAGGTACTGGTTGTAATAAATGAAATAATTCAAAGCTAAGTAAAATTTCTTTCCCCCTGCCAATGTCCCAGAGTATAACCAAATAACAGACTTCTATATATTCTTTCATGTCATTCTTTTTTTAAATTACTTTATTGTTGTTCAATTACAGTTGTCTGCATCCTCTTCCCTCCCCTCCCCCCTCATGTCATTCTTTTTGTACGTACAAACATGTGTAAGTTTTCTGTGTTTTTACTGATATAAAACTATGCCATATTCATTACTCTGGCAGGTCTTTTTTTTTTAACCGATCTAGTCAGGAAATGTAGACCTATTTTGGTCATATATTTTACCCTAATTTTTGTTTGTGGGTCTACACACACAAACAGAACACTAAATTTTTGTCTAAATAGATTTAAAATCTATTTTTCACTCTCTTCTTCTGCTTCATTATACAGTACATAAGGATGCAAGTGCTAGCAAAGTTGTACACACAATAGGTATATATTTCTGTATGTTTGATTGCATCATTGTTTTATAAAAATTGAATAATGATTCTGGAATTATAATGTGGATGCTTTGAAAGTAACAGCCTTCATTACATAAATAATTTTTTCAAATAACATTTTTAGGTTTTAATATTTAAAATGATATACTTGATATTTTGGCTTTTAAGATAATTTAATACAAGTTGATGGTGTTTATAAAGTAATACTTTTATTTGAAAATTTTTCTTCTAAACATTTCCAGAATCAAAGCCAACACTCTTTAGTATTTGATAATGTTAACACTTTCTTTTTAGATTAGAGTGCTTTTGATGGAACTTGAGGAAGCAAGGGGTAACCATGTAATTCGTGATGAGGAAGTGAGCTCCGCTGATATAAGCAGTTCATCTGAAGTAATATCCCAGCACCTAGTATCTTACAGAAATATCGAAGAACTTCAACAGCAAAATCAGCGTCTGTTAGTGGCTCTTAGGGAACTTGGGGAAACCAGAGAAAGAGAAGAACAAGAAACAACTTCATCCAAGTAAGCTATGGGCTACCTTGATTTGTTCAGCAAACATTTATCGAAAACTTCTTATGTATCCCCTAGCAGTACCAGACTAGGAATATAGTGATTTAGGAGAGAGAAAGAAATTGAGCAACAATACCAAGAAAAAAAAATTTCTCTCAGGGAACTCAGTTTGTGGATGAGCTCGATAACTAGATAAGGAAGTAGGTAATTTTAGTTCAGTATGATCAAAGCTATCATAGATAAAAACCTACTCATGCAAGCTCAGAGGTGGAGGACCTAGCCTAGATTTTAGAGAACACCCCAGACTTCACAGAGAAGATATGTAGGAATTACTCAAGCAAAGGAAAGAATTTCTTTTAGTGTGTTTGGTGCTAGAGGAGGAGGAGGGACCATGAAAGCAAAAACTCTGGAGTATAGGGTCCCGGTTCGATTCCCAGTCAGGGCACATGCCTGGGTTGCGGGCCAGATCCCCAGTGAGGGCCATGTGAGAGGCAACCATACATTGCTGTTTCTATCCCTCTCTTTCTCCCTCCCCTCCCCTCTCTCTAAAAATAAATAAATAAAATCTTTAAAAAAAATAAAACGAAATTAAAAAAAACAACTCTGGAGTTTAGACTGGGTGGAATTGGTTTAATTTTTGCAAACAAATTTTTCGATGACAGTGGTGAGTGAGTGAGTCCTGTGTGGTGGGGCTTTGAAGTGGTTGTTACAATGCCAGTAGAGGAAAGGAAGGATAAGAGAGAAAAATAGGGTGTTTAATGATAGATGATAAACTGCTTAGTGTGTTACACAGTAGGAATTAAAACTGCCTCTCAATGTCAGTGAAGTAGACTTAGGACTTTTTTGTAGGATTACGGAGCTTCAGCTGAAACTGGAGAGCGCCCTCACTGAACTGGAGCAACTCCGTGGGTCCCGGCAGCATCAGATGCAGCTGGTCGACTCCATCGTTCGTCAGCGTGATATGTACCGTATTTTGTTGTCCCAAACAACAGGCGTTGTCATTCCTCTGCAAGGTAGGTTTCTACGTCTTATCTTAAAAGTATCGAGTGTTCGGGGCAATTTTTCTGAAATGGATATTAGGGAATGGACTTTGCAACATAAGCAACATGCACTGTGTTTGACCACCACATGTAATTGATCATAACAGGTCTTCAATCCTAAAGCACACTATTGTTTTAGGTGTTATTAAGAACGTAGAAATGCTGACCATTGTTGAAAAGTGTTCATCTTAAAGTCAATGAATTATATTTCTTTTGGTCATGTTTTAATATTTAATTGGCAGACTTATCTAATCAGAAGCCAAAAATAATCTTAATAGGTTATTTAGTGGATTCCTTGTTTCATAATTTTTGTAATCTATGATCTCTTACGTAAGTCTAGTTTGTTGATTTTGGTAATGATATATTTGCGAAGAAATGTTATATCATTTTTTTTTCACATTTCCGAAGCTTCAAGCTTGGACGATATTTCCCTCATTTCCACTCCTAAACGTTCAAGTACATCACAGACTGTCTCCACCCCTGCGTCAGTGCCGATCATTGAGTCGGCAGAGGCCATAGAAGCCAAGGCTGCCCTTAAACAGGTAAAGATCCCACCTTCACACCTTTATTTTGGGTTAGGTTTCTTCATAACACGATGTCATCTTCTAATAATTTCTCTAATATTTAGTTGCAGGAAATTTTTGAGAACTACAAAAAGGAAAAGGCAGATAATGAAAAGCTACAAAACGAGCAGCTTGAGAAACTTCAGGAGCAAGTCACAGATCTGCGATCACAAAACACCAAAATATCTACACAGCTAGATTTTGCTTCTAAACGGTAAATTTTCATTTGTTCATATTCTAAAATTGGGGTGGTACAAAGACGATTAGCATGGCCCCTGCACAAGGGTGACTTGCAAATTTGTGAAGCGTTCCATGTTTTTTAACTTAGGGTGGTGGGCATGCCATACAGTACACAGATGATGTGTCAGAATTGTACACTTGAAACCTATCTAGTTTTATTAGCCAATGTCATCCCAATAAATTTAATTTTAGAAAAGAGATCACATTTAGATTACCCCCCAAAAAATTAATGAAGTCCAAATGGCATACTTCAGTATTCAGTGAACCAAAATCAGGGGTTAATTTGCAATAGTATTACTTTTTTGTGGGCTATAATCCAGATGAGAAACTATGGGGGTTCTATTTTAATATTGGTTAATGATTCTTTGGGCCATTGCTGAGCAGTCCAGATAGTTGTTTACAACTGAAGTTTGTGTGAGAAATGTTGCTAGAATTCCTTCCTGGAAGTGAAAGGCCTACTGTTTCTGTAGGACATAATTATTTTATAAATGCACCAGAGGATGCGCCTGATGTGAGTAATTTCATTCAGCCCGTTCTATTTCAGGTGGAAGACACACAGGTCTTCTAGATAGTTAATTTTGGGGAAATGCACTTTCTTGGTCACTTACAGAGGAATAACAGTTAACTTCCTTCCATAGTTGTTGTTGTTAGATCCATTGAATACTTGTTAGCTTAACAAGTGGGACAAATTTTATTTCTGTGTATACAGGCACAACCTCGGAGATACCACAGGTTCCCTTCCAGGCTGCTGCAATGAAATGCATATCACAATAAAGCGAGTCACACAAATTGTTTAGTTTCCCAGTGCATAAAAAAAGCTATGTTTACACTCTACTGTAGTATGTTAAGTGTGCATTATGTCTAAAACAATGTATGTACCTTAATTTCAAAATGTTTTATTGATTAAAAATGCTAACCATCATCTGAGCCTTTAACAAGTCATAATCTTTTTGATGGTGGAGGGTCTTGCTTTGGTGTTCATAAAAATGCAGTATCTGTAGCCCTTGCTGGTGTGGCTCAGTAGTGGACTGAGTGCCAGCCTGCAAACCAAAGGGGCGCCAGTTCAGTTCCCAGTCAGGGCACATGCCTGGGTTGCAGACCAGGTCCCCAGTTTGAGGCATGCGAGAGGCAACCACACATTCATGTTTCTCTCCCTTTCTATCTCCCTCCTTTCCCCTCTCTCTAGAAATAAATATATTTTTTAAAATGCAGTATCCACAAAGCACAATGAAACAAGGTTTGCTGTACTATACATTTTTATAAGGATATAACAGGCAGTTAACCTCTATAAATTTCAGGTTTGATATTCAAAATAAAAGCATCTTTTTCCCCTACGTTCATAGTTCTAGCCACCCATTTGCTAAGATTTCAAGCCCATAAGAAAATAAAATGAAGAGTTACAGCAGAAAATAGAAAGGTAAAAATCTGTTACTACCAATGCATAAATATCTAAAATTGAATACTGCGTTTTGGTGAGTGTCTAGTGTATCAACATTGTATTGGCATTATTTTCAATATGGTTAAAATTCTTGTAATTGAATAATATTAAAAAGTTAATTCAGCTTGAAATATTGTACTTATTTAGAGTTTAAATTAAGCTGCCAACTTTGGAGTTGAGGAAAAAGGAAGGTAGCACATTATTGCAAAGCGACTTTTTAAAATATACTTAATTATTTAAAATCAAGCTAGTGTGAAATTCTTTAAGGAACTAAACTAGGATGTAGTGTCTTACAGAACGATCTTTCTTTCATGTAAGGTATGAAATGCTACAAGATAACGTTGAAGGCTATCGTCGAGAAATAACGTCCCTGCAGGAGAGAAACCAGAAGCTCACTGCGACGACTCAGAAGCAGGAGCAGATCA
Organism: Micronycteris hirsuta; assembly: GCA_004026765.1. Lineage (NCBI taxonomy): Eukaryota > Metazoa > Chordata > Mammalia > Chiroptera > Phyllostomidae > Micronycteris > Micronycteris hirsuta. The sequence continues at coordinate 27,720 of PVJI01007992.1, forward strand.
TCAACACAATGACGCAGGATTTGAGGGGAGCAAACGAGAAGCTGGCTGTTGCAGAAGTAAGACCAGTGTCTCCCCTCTGACTTGCCTTATAAATTGCATTTGTCATTTGTTTTTTTTAGTTATTACTTTGATTTTACTGGTTGGTATGACATAGATATTTGAGGGGTCTGTGTATTACACGTCTTTATTACATAGTTTCCAAGTACAGTTGGCCCTTGATCAGGGTTTGAACTGCACTGGTCCACTTCTCCGTGAATCTGCCTGTACCTGAAGCCAGGATAAGTAAACCTGCGCAGTTCAAGCCCATGCCGTTAAGGGTCAGCAGTAGTCAGATCCAAGGTTGGAGGTCTGTATGTGGAGGGCCACCTGCCTGGGTGGCTGGTTGGTGCCCCCGATTGCTGCGTTGTTGACGGGGCAGCCGCATCCAGGTGTGTGTTTAGCCGGGTGACTGTCTCTGTTCAAACCGAAGGAGAAGTTCATTTGCTGTACTAAGATTTCCTTACAGGTCTTCCATTTCAAAGTAGATCCATAAATCACTCTTTCCGTAGTTGTAACAAAGACAAATGAATATTTTTCTTGCTCATTTCTAATAAAAGACAATTAAAAATTTCATTAGCATTGAATTATATTTCTGAATTTCACCACGAATGTAAATGTCTATCAGAAATTGACAGTACTTTCAACTAATACTGAGTTCTTTGATAACTGATTTTTATGAAGTGTTTTGCTTTTTTATTAAGTTATCTCTCAACTTTTGATCATTACATGTGAACTAGGCAAAGTTGTCCCCCATTTTACTTGTTGAAAAACAGACTCAAAAGCTAAGTAATTTGCCTATTTTGGCACAGTTATGCAATACAAGTTGGTTGAGACTTAAACCTAGGTTTTCTGAATCTGTTGGCTATGTTCTTTTATTTTTATCTTTCTCCCATTCCTTTCTGGGGAATGCATTGTTTCAAAATGGTGGAGATAGTTTGATAATTGATAGTTTATGACTTACGTAAATATGAATACTTTGATGATATTGATCTTCAAATCACCCTCCCAGGTGTCCTGAGACTCAGAGTCTGTTCTTCATGGGGGAGAAAAAAGTTTAAATACATCAGTCAGCACTCTTTAGGTAGTAACCATATTACCTTACAAAACTTGCATAATTTAATAGCATGCAAGTATGACTGTAGCATAATTTTGTAGTTTTTTCTTTTACTCTGACATTTTAGATTTTTTGCTCTTTGTTTTAAAACCTTATTTTTTTTTAAAGGTTTTATTTATTTATTTTTAGAGAGAGGGGAAGGGAGGGAGACAGAGAGGGAGGGAGAAAGAGCAATGTATGGTTGCCTCTCACATGGCCCTCACTGGGGACCTGGCCCGCAACCCAGGCATGCGCCCTGACTGGGAATCGAACCGGGACCCTTTGGTACCCAGCCCGTGCTCAATCCACTGAGCTACACCAGCCAAGGCTTAAAGCCTTATTTTTAAAGCAAAGAAATTGGAACTGTTTTTGGTAAAAGCAAGATTTTTCCCTTTGATCCATTGGTGTTTGCAGTTATTTTTGCTTCATATTTCAACACATGTAACTAAGTTATATTTTCTTATACATGAAAAGATACAGTCTCTGATTAGCATTAAGGAATATGGAGTGATGAAGAAGCATATTAATTTTATAATTGTATTGCATTTGACACATTGTTTTCCAACATTTATTTCATTTGTAATTTCCTCAAGGTAAGAGCGGAAAATTTGAAAAAGGAAAAGGAAATGCTTAAGTTGTCAGAAGTTCGTCTTTCTCAGCAAAGAGAGTCTTTGTTAGCTGAACAAAGAGGGCAAAACTTACTGCTAACTAATCTGCAAACAATTCAGGTAACCAAATAAAAAGGCACATATAGAAACAATTTAAATAGTTTTAACATTGTATCTTCTTAGTTATTTAATTAGAAAATTTATCTGTCATTTTTGTCATGTATTATGATCATTGAATTTTGAGGTTTACTAAGATGTGTCAGTATTCTAAATAATATATTGAAAAAGACCTGAAATTCATGCAGTTGGCAGTTTTGATCTTCGGGTCTATATTTAAAGAGTGCTGTGCAGTTGAATTGCTTACAAGATTTAAATTTGTGGTTTTTATTTTTTGCTTTAAAACTTGAAGAAATCTGAATGAGTATTGTAATGTTTCTCTTTTTTTCCCTTGTAAATAGATGTTTTAATATGTAAAGTGTCAAAATAACTTTCTTAGTCAATGTCATAGATCTTGATGTAGAAATGGGTTGTGATTCTGTAATTCCATATATCCTTTAATTTGTATTGCTCTTTTGACTTTTTTCTTAAGCATAACCAAAAATCTTTTCTTTACCATAGGGAATACTGGAGCGATCTGAAACAGAAACCAAACAAAGGCTCAGTAACCAGATAGAAAAATTGGAACATGAGATATCTCATCTAAAAAAGAAGTTGGAAAACGAGGTGGAACAAAGGCATACGCTCACTAGAAATCTGGATGTGAGTCTGTCGGGATTCTGAATGTCTATAGATTTATGTTCAACAATCAAATGGGTGTGAACACGCTGCTGTCTTATATTTTGATAAGACTTCTCACAAACTCAAGTTTTTCTTGCCTCTTTATATGCCTAATAATTTTAATTGGGTGCCATACGTTGTGAGTTTTCTCCTCTGGGGTGATGGATATTTTTGTATTCATGAAAATCTTGAACTTTATTCTGGGATGTGGGAAAGTTACTTGAATAAAGTTTGATTCTCTTGAGTGTTACCTTTTATGATTTATTAGGCAGGCCCAAAGCCGTGCTCAGTCTAGAACAAATTATCCCCCATTACTGAGTTTAGACCTTCCTGAGTACTGGTCCCTAGTGTTCAGTGGATTATGAGTTTTTTCAGTCCGGCTCTTGGGAACAGCCGTTATTCCTGACTCTCTCTGCATGCCAGATACTCTTCACTACATTCTCTTTGGATGATCTCTGCTTTGTCTGGGGTAATTTCGCATGCACACGCTGATCAGTTTTGCTGCATATTCAAGAGGGATCCTCTGCAAAGCACCAGGGTATTATCTGTGTAGCCTCTTTCTAATGGCGTATCTAATGAATTAGAGCTAATTTAGCCTTGCACTCTCAGTTCTGTCTTCTCAGCTCTGGTGGTTTGCTGGCCTCTGCCTGACTTCCCTTTCCCTGTGCCATAGCCTGCGGACACTCTTAAGTCAGTAAGCTAGGGAAGTTGTGCCGCTAGCCTTTCCTGTTTCCTGTCAACCCGAAATAGTAAAACTCTTGTATATGTTGTGTCTGTTTTTGTTTGCATGTTGGTTTGTTTAGCAGGGGAGAGGTGGTTTCAGATGGGAAGGTAAATCTGGTTTCTCTTACTCTATCTTGGCAAGAGTTTTAAAAATTTGTAAAAGGATTAACTTGAACCTTGAATTATTTAAGAATCTAAAAACAGTATTTGTAGGGTTAATGTATTTTTTTTCTTAATAGGTTCAACTTTTAGATACAAAGAGGCAGCTGGATACTGAGACGAATCTTCATAATAACACAAAAGAACTATTAAAAAATGCGCAAAAGGAAATTGCAACATTGAAACAGCACCTCACTAATATGGAAGCCCAGCTTGCCTCTCAGTCCTCACAGAGAGGTAAAGGTAAATAAATAGACTGGTAATAAAGTATTTCTTTAGAAACATTTGTAACATCTGTCAATAAGTAACCTTTTCTCTGTGGATACTAGCAAAGGGAATAAAAGAACACTTCATATAGGAAAGCCCAGTTTTAGGCCTAAATTAGATTTTCAGACTTGGAAGGTTCAGAATAGTTCTGCAGGCATCTGACCAAGGTGTGCTATCGGTTTTCTAATTGTTGAAACCATTTATTGACACTTTAAAAACATTTCTTTTGAAGGCTAATGTTTGAATTTTAAACTCTCCCTTTTGAGGTATGGTTACTTGTTAAATATGTAACAAGGCTCATTTACAAAATAGTTGATTTTTTTGCTGCCATTCAGAGCAGTCTTCCTAAGTTTTGCCTCTTGATAGCCTCAGGTAAAAGACTTGTTTCATTAGATTTTGTTTCTTTTTGGGAATATACCGTTTCAAATGCAAAGCTTTCGTGTCCATATAACTTTCTGTATGGTGTTATTTCTTACTAGAAGAGAATTATAAAACATAAAATTGCATAGTATGTGTACATATATGTATACATAAATACATAGATGTATATAGTGTATGTATGATTGTCTAAAAGTTCTCTCTTATTGATACCATTTGATAAGAAATACTTCAACTGCAGTTTTTCCCTTTTCCAAGGATTTTAGAACATAAATTGGGCTAAATGATTAAGATTCAGTGTTTTAGAGTAAGCAGTGTTTAAATAATAAATAAATAATCTGGTAATTCCCTTAAGCACCTCCTGAGATTAGTGGAAATATTTTGTATTTTTCTCTTTGAAATGTCTTTACTATCTGTAACAGAGGATTTCAAATATTTGATTTTTTTAAAAAGATATACTGACAAAGTAGCTGTTTTTATTTTGGTATTCAGCGTGGGTTTAAATATACTTCCTAGGTAGTTAAGTACTTGTACATTTGAGCCTTAATCCCAGTTTTACAAACTCTTTGATAATGCTTATCTCTTACATCATTTAAAATGTGAATGTTAAGAATGTCGAATCTCTTAGGTCAGCCTAGCAACAGAGAAGATGTGGATGATCTTCTGAGTCAACTAAGGCAGACGGAAGAGCAGGTGAATGACTTGAAGGAGAGACTCAAAACAAGTAGTAGTAATGTGGAACAGTACCGAGCAATGGTTACCAGCTTAGAGGAATCCCTTAACAAAGAAAAACAGGTATACACAATTTGAATTACATTTGAATGCACTTGTTAACATTTTCTTTTCATTAGAAGCCTGCTGTGTGTAAGACACGGTGGTTAGGGTGAGTTGAGCTGATATCCTTCCGCTTACCTCTTAAAAATGCTTGAGTCTAATCAGCAAGATTAAAACAACCCACAAAATTCATAAAACAAGGGAGGGTATAATCGCTGCAGGAAAGGTACAGATCAAGTGTTGATGTGAGTGGGAGGTACGTGAGGGTATTTGTCTCCTGACCAGGTACAGTGTCATAAAACAGATGGCATTTTTGTACAGTCTTGGAAGTATCATTTGGATAGTCAGAGAAAGTTACTGTTCAGGAGGGTGACAGCTTGGCTAGTGTGAAGTACTGAGGAATAGAATCAAAAGTGCTGTCCAGAACCGAGTGTGAAATGTTGTGAATGTCATGTTTTGTAAAACGATTAAACGATTCCCCCCCACCATATTTTAGATATAATTTGTTTTAATTAGCAAGATTAATGTAGTAGATTGAAGGATACAAAATTCATTTTGAGAGGCCATAGCAGCAGTCTAGGGCCACAGTTTTAAAAGATCCTTTTGTGGTTGGCATCATGGAAATCAAAATATGTGGGGGTAGGGGGAATCCTTTCACTAGTAGGAAGGACAGATTTGGCACGTGGATATGGAGATGGAAGGAGAAATGAGAATTGGAAATTTCCCTTCAAAAGGGAAAAATGGCCAATAGCCAAGTTGAGAGGTAAATTATGCTTATAGTTTTAAATGTTTTTGAACTCTATTTAGTCAACTATTGATGGATTTTTTTTAAAAGACAAACAATGTTAGTACTTTTCAAATTAGTTTAGATTTGGAGAAAGTAATTGTTTAATTTTAAGTGTGTCTAATACGTGTATCCTACTGTTCGGACGATGGTGAAGGTGACGGAGGAAGTACGTAAGAACATTGAAGTTCGTTTGAAAGAGTCGGCTGAGTTTCAGACACAGTTGGAAAAGAAGTTGATGGAAGTAGAGAAGGAAAAACAGGAGCTTCAGGACGACAAGAGAAAAGCCATAGAGAGCATGGAACAACAGGTAAATTATGTTGCTAACCATGTAAACCTTTCTGTGTGTACACAGATTTGAATTCTTATCAATAGCACATTAGTTACCATGTGATTCATCTCAACAGAGACTGATTGAACCCAAACCCAGCAATTTTAGTTTTATGTTTTACATTGCTCTGGCACTCTATCCAGGTTTCCTTGGACAATTTTAGACTGCATCACGGTGCAGGGCTCAGTGCTGCTTTTCAGAAGCCTCTGCCTGAGAACAGACTTTCGCAAGTGCTAGTAAGGAGTATGGAGTGTGAATTCGCAGACTATGTCAGGGTGTAACTGTTTTAAATCACTTGTAAGAAGGCCTAATTGGGCTTTAAAAAAAATCTGTCCTTCAGTATCTTAAAAGTAAGTTTATAATTAACTGTGACTTTAATCTTGTTCTTTCAATTTAGTTATCTGAATTAAAGAAAACACTCAATAGTGTCCAGAATGAAGTACAAGAAGCCCTTCAGAGAGCAAGCACAGCTTTGAGCAACGAGCAGCAAGCCAGACGCGACTGTCAGGAGCAAGTGAGTGTTGCTGACCGGTGCTCGTAGCCAGTACTGGTAGATGAGCTTCGACCCCAGGGAACAGCTCGTGGGGTCTGTTAACGCAGTTTGGGGATCGGCGAGCCTCACAAAGATACAAGGTTATTTCCACTTTTGTGGAACTTAGACTAGATCAGTTGAAAAATGTAGAAGAAGGCTAAACATAAATAGTGTAATATTCATTAACAAAACAATCTTGATACATGGGGGTGAAATATAAAGGTAGGAGCAGGAAATTCAATGTATATTTGCTCTCATTTGCAAACTTTTTTATTATTGCAGTCCACTAGTCTGATTGCGAAACAGTATCATAGATGAGAGAGCGATAACTTCCTCAGCGAAACATTTTACTACATTACTGAGGTTACAGATTTTTATACACCACTTTTTATAAAGCTTAAAAAATGTAGAACAAAATTATTTATATGTACACACATGCCTCTGTGATAAAGCTTTTTATAGTTTTTTTGAATAAAAAATAATAAAACAGTTCAGGGGATTATTGAAATGGTAGAATGGGAAGTGAATATCTAAGAATATCACTAATGTTCTCATTTTTGAGTTCAGTGGTATATTCATAGCCAGTTATTTGGTCTGATCTTTATTGCTTGCATATACCTAACATGTATATGTATCACAGTGGCTTTAAAAATGGGATGCAGGGGACATGCGCCAAAGGTGAATGAGACAGAATGAATTTTCTTATTGCCAAATAGCATAACATTGGAAATTAAAATCAGAGAATGTGTCTATAATTCAGTTTTCTAATTATTTTCATTTCTTCTAAGTTTTTGCATGTGTATGCATATATTTTACATAAGTGAGTTATATTTAGCTTTTATTTTATAAAATCTGTTCCGGATTGCTGCATAGCCTTCATAAGTTCCATTTGAACCAGTTCTTTTCATCAAATAGATAATAGCATAACTATTATTTTATTTTGGTGCATTTTTATTGTCTCTACTTTTACTATTTTAAATAATGCGATGCGCATCTTTTCCTGCACTGATGAAATTGGGTTCTAATCACCTGTGTCTGGGGGAACGACCTCGCACAGGCTAAGATGGCGGTGGAAGCCCAGAACAAGTACGAGCGGGAGCTGATGCTGCACGCTGCCGACGTCGAGGCGCTGCAGGCGGCCAAGGAGCAGGTGTCCAAGATGGCGTCTGCCCGGCAGCATTTGGAGGAAACCGCCCAGAAAGCAGAGTCACAGTTGTTGGAATGTAAAGCATCTTGGGAGGAAAGAGAGAGAATGTTAAAGGTATTATTGTACATCATCATAGAATGTTCCGGAAAACTGGAAAGTGTGGGTTTTTCTTTTTAATGTGCATGGGAAATCTGCTGTTATGACAGAGTCTTGACTTACAGGAGGAAGTTTCCAAGTTTATGTCTCGCTGCGAAGATCTAGAGAAACAGAATAGATTACTGCATGATCAGATTGAAAAGCTAAGTGACAAGGTTGTTGCCTCCGTGAAGGAAGGTATGCAAGGCCCACTGAACGTATCTTTCAGTGAAGAAGGAAAATCGCAAGAGCAAATTTTAGAAATTCTCAGGTAAATGCAATATATTCCTAATGCTTCATTTCTGTGGTATAACAACTGTGAAATGTTAACAATAAATGTATAAATTACAGAAGTGAGGGTTATGTGCTATTTAGGTGTAAAGCTCCTACTATCTCTTACTGGCCAACAGACCCACTGCCATCACACAGTAGTCACTTTTGACATTTAGACATGCTAGTTTCAATAAATGGCCTTAAGTTGAGTTTGATAGTAAGAACTTGAGTGCGTTCTTTGAAAATCTAAATGCTTTCCAGATCATTTTAAAGGTACACATTTCCAAAGCCACTGTCTATAATAAATATATCTCATTTATTAATGAAAACATTATGTAGAAATAGTTGTTAAAGTGTGACTAGATCTTGTGATCTTTAAAATCACCCAGGTTTTGAAATGTTCCATTTTTTTCTTCAAATAAAATCTTATAAATTCTTGTAGATTTATACGACGAGAAAAAGAAATCGCTGAAACAAGGTTTGAGGTGGCTCAGGTCGAGAGTCTGCGTTACCGACAAAGGGTTGAACTTCTGGAAAGAGAGCTGCAGGAACTGCAGGACAGTCTAAACGCCGAGAGAGAGAAAGTCCAGGTATGTATCCACGATTTAAGAAAGCAGTTGTTAAATTAAGTGAAAAAGTCATTTTAGTTTCTAATAACATAAAGTTTAATTAGAAATGAGCAGTCTTAAGCTCATCAATTCATTAAACGTTATTAGACCCTGGTACAGTTTAGTGTTAAGAGGCTAGTGGTCATGAGATTGTGTGGTTTCAAATTCCAGCTTCATATCATTAGGTGTGTGCCTTGGGTATATTGTTTAGCTTTCCTGCTCTGAAATCTGCTCATCTGTGAAACGGATGACAATAATAATTAGGATTAAGCGAGTCAGTACACATGCAGCATTCAGAGTCATGTCTGGTGCGTATTAAGTGCTTACATTTCAGCTAGCTTAATTGTCATGTCTGGCATCCTATGTGCATCTGGACATTCTAGGATAATGTGGTGGAGAGAGACTGCTACGGAATATTTCTTCCTCAGCAAAAGAGCAAAAAAAACGGTAACAACTGCCAACCCAGAAAGGAAGAGAAGATGCTACAGTGAAAGGATGGTCTCAACAAAAGCTCAGCTCTTTAACATTAATACCCCAAAACTTACTGCGTGACCGCATTCTGAGGGGACACAGTAACAAAACCCCATGTCTGGAAGTGAATCATTTCTCTGTTTTTAACTGATAGGTAGTTGGAATGACTGCTAGAGAGAAAACATTGAAACAGGGAAGTGAATAATTAGATTTTTGGAATATATGTTTTCATAAAGAAATTAAAAGTTCCAGAATTACATCATGTTGAGAAAGCAGTCCAAGTTCAAATATATCCCATCATAGCTATAATAAACAGACCTTCTATTTCACTTGGAGAAAAAGCAGCAGAATCGGGGTTTGTAACAAACGTTACATAATCTGTCAATCTCTTCTGCTTCCTTTGCTGTTCTTTTGGGTTATGGAAAGACAAATAATACTAGAAAGTGCCCAGCCCACAAACGTTCACAGGGGATAAACCAGCTCTTAACATACAGTGAAAGAAAGTCAAGGTGTAACACACATGTCAGAAATAACATTTATCCGCTGTGAACACTGTAGGATGGTAAGCATGAGCCATGGCTTTGGAAAATGGCTAGGAATACTAAGTGCATGTGTAAAAGGTAGATGATTACACTCAGTGAGAACCGGAAACAAGTTCTTCACAGTTGAACAAATACTCAGGAAAAGTGCTCGGAGCCAAACTGGTGAAACAACTGAATGAAATGAAAAAGATTTTCTAAACAAGGCTTGGAGAAGGACCAAAATAACATGTTAGAGTTATTAATAAATTTGGTGCACCAATAAAAAGAATAGATATGGAAAGAGAGAGATCTGGATTGCTGTTTTTACCTAATGATAGAATGGGTTATTTGTTGGTGGGGTTTGTAGTATCTTTTTACTTTCATCTTCGTGATTTTTTGCATTTGTTTTAACTCTTTGTAGTTAGCAAGCATCACAGAAAAATAAACATGTAAAACTTGAAAAATTTTAGTTTTACAAGTTGACATTTAAATTCTCTAGAGAAGATTGGAACTGGTAGGAAAAGATAGGTCTTCACCTCTTGTTAGATGCTGGTGTGCACCCGTGTGTGAAACCCTTAGGTTACTGCGAAAACAATGGCCCAGCACGAAGAACTGATGAAGAAAACCGAGACCATGAACGTGGTCATGGAGACCAATAAGATGCTGAGGGAAGAAAAGGAAAGGCTGGAACAGGAGCTGCAGCAGATGCAAGCAAAGGTTTGTAACTTCCTGGCCAAGCGTAGAAGCGTGTTGTTTTTATTAAGACCGTAAGGATTTATAATCAGGTGTTGAACACAGATCGACGTTGTTTTAGGTGAGGAAGCTGGAGTTGGATATTTTACCTCTGCAAGAAGCCAACGCCGAGCTGAGCGAGAAGAGCGGCATGCTGCAAGCGGAGAAGAAGCTGTTGGAAGAAGATGTCAAACGCTGGAAAGCCCGCAATCAGGTGAGTGCGGTCGGACCCGTTCTGGGCGTGGAAACGGACGTGCTGTTTCTCTTTTCAGGAGGATGAAATTTACGGGGTAAATGATTTGAAGAACTGGTGAAAATGACTGTTTTTAACATGAAAGCCTGATACGTTACATGTACATGCAACTTAGTTTTCAGAATTTTTGGTCACATTTTGTATGTTCTGTATAAACAGCCAGTTTATGTCTTTAGTTACAAGTTTAGGGTTTTACTCTATCTCTGAAATACTTCTGTACATGAAAAAATGGACTTACACAGTTTATTGGAGCACTTTGAGAAGCTTTGTTCACTGGAAACCTTTTTAAGGGGGGACAAAACCCTATCGCGTAGTGTGTGGTTGGAGACTCCGGCTCTGTTCAGTCAGAAGGGTGAAAATCTGCCTCTCCACGTGCTTGTTATGTGACTTGTGAGACTTTCTCAGTCTTCTGAGCCAGTTTTCCTCGTTTGTAAAAACGAGGATGCAGTACTACTTTTCATGTTACAAAATGAAATAAATGTAAAGCAGGTCACCCATCACCTGCTACCTGGAAAAATGCTCTCGAGAGGTCGCCATGGTCACCTGAGTCAGACGGTAGAGTTTATGAGCCCGTTTAAGCTTCTCTGTTAGATGTTTCTGTCTTTCCTAGGCAGTTACATTTAGAGTTTTCTTTTTTTTCTAGATTACAATACATTAGAAACATTTTTCCTTGTAAATGCTACTTTAATGAAATTAGGTGTTTAATATTAAAAGTTTATAGGTTTTTGGGTCTGTTCATTTGGATCCATTGTAACTATTCTGAAATGTTTGCAACTATGAAAATATAGGGCGGGGCAAAAGTAGGTTTACAGTTGGGAGTACACAAAACACAGAGTTTATTATTGTATTATTATTTATCAATTATTGTGTTATTTTCCATATGAACAACTAAACCTTTTGCTACATCTATGTAATGAATAGTTAATGACATCTTATTTTCCCTTTCCATTTTGGCTAGAATTTTTTAGCTAAACAGAATAAATCTTTGATCTTAATTATCCTGTAGTTTGGTGCTTCGTTACTGTGTATGCAAGATACCTAATATGAAAATAATTAGGTATTCTGCTATTTTATAGCACATTAATTTTGATAAAACCTATAAAATGGTGTTATGCATTTTTGCTGTTTTAGCACCTAATAAATCAACAGAAAGATCCAGATACAGAAGAATATCGGAAGCTCCTTTCTGAAAAGGAAGTACATACTAAGCGTATTCAACAGTTAACTGAAGAAATTGGGAGACTTAAAGCTGAGATTGCAAGGTATATAGAAAGATCCTTAAATTGTATAGAAAATGTGAAATCTTAAAGAAGTTTGTTAAGACTCCCCCCTGTGTACTTCCTGATTTTAGAAAGACTGGAAAGTGCTGGAGCCCTCACATGTGACTTTTCCTTTTATTACTTTAAGAAGCCACGCATGGAGTACTACTTTATTTTATGCCTTCACATACAAATTACTTCTCTATATTTTGTTACTTTTTAAAAAACTACACAGTTTATTATGGTATGAGTCTAAAGTTTAATATATTTATCTTCTGAACAGTCAAAATAACTTTTACAAATTGGTTTCTATTTTTCTTTTGGTTAAAATATATTTATGAACCTATTTTGAGAGATTTCAGTGAGGTATATAAGTTACAATTTTTTAAATGAACTTATATTATTGTCCTTTTAAAGATAAGAAGTTTAATATTAAAATTAATTTGTCCTGGCTGGTGTAGCTCAGTGGATTGAGTGCGGGCTGTGAACCAAAGGGTCGCAATTTCAATTCCCAGTCAGGACACATGCCTGGGTTGCAGGCCAGGTCCCCAGTGGGAGCAGCGTGAGAGGCAACCACACATTGATGTTTCTCTCCCTCTCTTCCTCCCTTCCCTTCTGTCTAAAAATACGTAAATAAAATCTTAAAAAATAAAATTAAATTAATTTTTATGGTTTACTTTTTTAAAGATTTAATGTCAGTTGTCCTTGCCATAACCCCTATTTACATAATGCTTGAGAAAGCTGAGATTCAGAAAGGTACCTAAGGTTACAATTAGTGGTTGTCAAACCCATATTCTCAATTCAGGGTTATTTGATTTATGTTTATCTTAAAATACAGGGTTTGGCAAGCTCTACCCCACAGGCCTGTTTTGTATGGCTTTTAAGCTAAGAATGATGTTTACATGTTTAAAACATTTTTTAAAAGAACATGTGACAAAAAACTGTGTGTGCTCTACAAAACCTAGCATTACTCAGCAGCCAGTCCAGTGGACTGTAGATTCTGCTCTCAGATGGATGTGGATTAAAAACTGCACCAGCACTTCCTCTGTAAAACTGTGCATGTCACTGGACCGCTGTCGCTCGGTGTTTCTCCTCTGACATGGGCGTGTACCTACGTATAATAAGCAAGTAAGATCTTTATATAGACCACAGGTTCCTAAGTTGAAGAATTATCTTTTGAAGTATATGTGGAGTTTTTTAGGAGTTTTAAATGAAAGTTTTACTAATGCAACAATAAAACTGTAAAGGATTTTAAAACTTGAAAATCTCATATACTGGTTTTTAACTGTTTTTTTGTTTAGATCTAATGCGTCTTTGACTAACAACCAGAACTTAATCCAGAGTCTAAAGGAAGATTTAAATAAAGTGAGAACCGAAAAGGAAAGTATCCAGAAGGACTTAGATGCCAAAATAATTGATATCCAAGAAAAAGTCAAAACTATTACTCAAGTTAAGAAAATTGGACGTAGGTACAAGACTCAATATGAAGAACTCAAAGCACAACAAGATAAGGTATTTTCAAGTGACTTCTTTATCATATGTATACTCTGTGTGTGTATATGTGTGTGTGTAAAAGATTTTTTGATGTACACAGTTTTGATCTACACAGTTTGCAGTTTTATTTATCAGGCAAATGGGCAAAGGACCTGAACAGATAGGATGACTTATAAAAATCTTATTTCTTCATAATTTTGATTATTGATTTTTAGATTCTAAACCTGAATACAGGCTAATTTATGGTATTTTTATTTAAGATTCCTCTTTATTGTTATGTTAGGTCAATGAGACCTCAGCTCTGTCTACTGGAGACCATCAGGAACACCATGTCTCAGTCCAGGAAATGCAGGAGCTCAAAGAAACCCTTAACCAAGCTGAAACGAAGTCGAAATCACTTGAGAGTCAAGTAGAGAATCTGCAGAAGGTATGAGTGTGAGATAGTGAAAGGTATATGTCCCAGTTCTTTCCTTGTTGAATACCTAAAAGAAATAGGGTGAAATATTATTCAGTGATAAAAAGGAATTTTAAAAAGAAATATATACTAACTATTGACATTTTCGCTTGTCATATGGATATATTATCCTTTTTACTTTTAATAACTCGTGTCTTTAAGTAATACCGAATCGTTTTCAAGTATTCACTTGGCTTGAACAGCACTTTATGTTTATACTTCCACTTAAATAAGCAAAATAATGTTTTATATTTTAAGGCTGCAGGGCATGCAGTTTATGTTGATTTGATTGATTTACGTAGTAAATACTTTGTTTTCCTTTAAAAGACATTGTCTGAAAAAGAGACGGAAGCAAGAAATCTCCAGGAACAGACTGTGCAGCTTCAATCCGAACTTTCACGACTTCGTCAGGATCTGCAAGATAGAACCACACAGGAGGAGCAGCTCCGACAGCAGATCACTGAGAAGGAGGAGAAGACAAGAAAGGCTATTGTAGCAGCAAAGTCAAAAATTGCACATTTGGCCGGTAAGTTTCTGTATACTTTAAGGTTTAAACTTGATCATGAAAGTTAGTTAATTGATTGGGCTTAAAGTTAAATGGAAAAGAAAAAAGTAAGTATTATAAACTGATTTCTGTGTGGTGTGTGTTTTAAATATTAGGTTTATTTATAGACATAAAATAAGAGCAGTCTTAATTTTCAAGGGATGAGGATGTACGCGTATATGAAGTCTTCCCCGTTAACTGGTAATAGACAGGGAGGACGGCTGTCTTTCTCCTTTAGTGTGTAACTGTTGTGACCTTTTGACGGAGACCCTTTGAGTCCACAGTGTACTGTCCACAGGCCCTCTGTGACCTCCTGGTAACATTGGCTCTCACCAACCTAGGGGTTTTTCTGTGCCTCTCTTCACTGAGGGCCCCTCCAGCCCTTCAGAGAGCATATCAAATTTAAGAGCAGCTCAGTGTTGCCACACACAGGGCTTTAGTGTAACTTGCTTACCCATCTGCTTAGTAGGTAAATAAAATGCCAAATTAGCTGGGTTTTATTATGAGCAGTTTTTTAATGACCTCTAAGATAGTGTCCCAGCAGCAAATAAGATGAAAAAAAAAGTTACTTATTTTTTAGTATATGCAATAGATTTTATGAAATGAAAGTTTTACATTTTATAATGTTCTTGCATTTAATATACATTGAAATATTAAAGGCCATATAACAGGACTTCTGCTGACTGTAGTTTATGGTGGATTCTTTATCTTTCTGAGGTCTTTGTTAGGAAATGTTACGTATTTTTATGTTGGAGTATATTTTATACTGGAGTAATAAATACAGATATGTTTAGAACTTTGCCTATTGAGATGTATCGTGTATCAGAATTATTGCAAATGTATTAATAAAAGTTCAAGAATAGAACTGATGACCTTTGAATATCTATTAACCACGTAAATATTCTGTATTTCTAGTGTTCGATTGTAATATTAATAGAGTCACATGTTTACTTCTTTAGGTGTAAAAGATCAGCTAACTAAAGAAAATGAGGAGCTCAAACAAAGGAATGGAGCCTTAGATCAGCAGAAGGATGAATTAGATGTTCGCATGACTGCTCTTAAGTCGCAATACGAAGGTCGAATCAGTCGCTTGGAAAGAGAACTCAGGGAGCATCAAGAGAGACACCTTGAGCAGAGAGATGAGCCTCAAGAACCTACTAATAAGGTGATTAGCTAATTCTGTTAAAATGACAGATCCTTTTGTACATTTTACTTGAAAGTATCTTGATTGAGGAGCCTTTATTAAAGTGAAGTTTGGTTAAACCAAGAATGTAGAGAGAGTTAACAAAACATACTTTGATGGCATTGTTCAATGGAATCCTGTGGTATAGGCTCGGTAATCCATAGTTGTTTTTCTTTTATATATAGGTCCCAGAACAGCAGAGACAGATCACGTTGAAAACAACTCCAGCTTCTGGTGAAAGAGGAATGTGAGTTTTAGTTCTTTTCTGTTCTATCCATTTTTATTTCAAAGTTCAGGGAAGATATAGAGATCTTTGGGGAGAAAATAAATCTTTGTACTCTACTACAAAAAGTATGTCCCATCAGGTAGAGCTTTGTGACAAAGAAAACATCTCTCAGCTTTTAGTTTGGGATTGATGTCTAAGACAGGCTGCCGATTTTCCCTGTGATGTTAAGGATACAAATGTAAGAGGCTGGGCTGAGACTTCGGTGAAGTGATCAGCAGTTGAGTGCATTTCACATTGTCAGGATGCACCACTGCAGAGTGTTTCCTGCACAGATGTTAATGCTTCAATTCAAAGCCTCTTCAGTAAGAGTTTTGAAATACTTAGTAAATAAAAAATATAGAATTATATACTCCGCTTATTTATATATTTTAATTTGCCGAAAGTCTACCCAAGGCAATGTTAGGAAAAATAAAATCAGTAAAGTCCGAAGCACTGATTCAGGAAATACGTGTGCTTTGTTTTTGACAGAGTATGTGTAAAGAATATTTATATAATTTTATTATTCTTGTATTTTCCCCTCTGTAAGTGCGAGCACATCAGACCCACCAACAGCAAACATCAAGCCAACTCCTGTTGTTTCTACTCCAAGTAAAGTGACAGCTGCAGCTATGGCTGGGAATAAGTCAACACCCAGGGCTAGTATCCGCCCCATGGTTACACCTGCCACCGTTACAAACCCTACTACCACCCCCACGGCTACAGTGATGCCCACTACACAGGTGGAATCCCAGGAAGGTAAGTAAAGCAATACAGGTGCCAGGAGACTGGCTGCTTGTTTAGATTTGTTAGCAGAGGACGACAGTAACTCCTGGGAGAAATGACGCTTCCACTAAAGCTAAAATCAGACATGGTGATTAAAGTAGGCAGTTATATTTTCAAGTGAATACCTCCCAGGATACTTATTAATGCAGCAGATGTTCTCCCTTCTTACTTCGTTGGGTTTTTAACTAAAGAAGGGGGAAAATTCACCATCAGTAAATGGCACATTTTTCTAGGACCAAAATGTTCACTTGTAATGGCTAAGAAGATAGGAAATCCACTCTGGAAAACCATACTAAGTCACTGGTTGAACCCAGATACCACTTTTTCATTGAAACTATCCAGTCTCTTAATTGGTTTCTCCACTTCATTTTCATGGTACAGTTCCACTGAATACATGCCTTTTTATTCCATTAGGTTGAAAGGGTAAGAATTTTCATTATTTAATCCTTTCATCCAACACCAAGTTAGGTAGATACATAGTAAAACTTTACTAAATGCAATTTCCTTGGCTTATTGTCTTAACAAATGTTAGAATTTAGTAAATTACTTAGGCAATTAGAAATATATAATAATGTATATATGCTATAGAGGCAGAATATTTTATTTCAGCTACATTCAATCTTTACTAGTCATTTTATATCAATTAAAAACAAAATCATGCTTAGTAAAAACTCATGTTTGACTCTGAGCTTCTAAATTTCATGTATATTATATCATTTTATATAATTTAAATAGGATAATAGATAAAAACCATTTTGGATATTTAATTCAGCTACTTTATCAGTCATACAGACAATACAAAAATGCATAATATATTACCTTTACCCTCTGTTTTTGTCTGATGAGTGGTAAGAGACATATATACACACATAACTATTCAAAATGTCAGCTGTAACACAGAACAGGGACAGTAATTTCAGCTTGGGTAAGAAAAGAAGACTTGCTACATTAAGTATTATCATTGCTTTTCAGCTATGCAGTCAGAAGGGCCTGTGGAACATGTTCCCGTTTTTGGAAGCACGAGTGGATCTGTTCGTTCCACTAGTCCCAACGTCCAGCCTTCCATTCCTCAACCCATCTTAACCGTTCAGCAGCAAACACAGGCCACAGCGTTTGTGCAGCCCACGCAACAGAGTCATCCCCAGATCGAGCCTGCCAATCAGGAGCTGTCCCCAAACATAGTAGAGGTGGTTCAGAGTTCACCAGTTGAGCGGCCTTCTACTTCCACAGCAGTATTTGGCACTGGTAAGATTAATGTTCAAACTAAGTTAGGAGTAGGCCTGTGCATTTGTAGTGTCCTGGATATATTACATATCTTAAGTATTCTTTGAACATACTTGTTTTCTACCAGGTATCAGACTGGATAAATGTGTTTCGTTTTTAAAGTTAACTTTGCCTAAATTGAGGTGATTATTAGGTGCTAATTCAAGATGTAAATTCAAAGTTTCAGCTACCCCAAGTTCTTCTTTGCCGAAGCGTACACGTGAAGAGGAGGAGGATAGCACCATAGAAGCATCAGACCAGGTCTCTGACGACACTGTGGAAATGCCTCTTCCAAAGAAACTGAAAAGTGTCACACCTGTAGGGACTGAGGTGTGTAAAGGCCTCTGTACTTAGTTTTACTTCTGTCAGTAGAGCTAAGAGAAGATACTCTCTCAGTTACAGCATTATGAGGTGAATGGGCCTTTTGGGGCCCGAATCCAGGAAACTCTTAACTTACTACAAAGCTTCCACTTAACTGCTGTTGCCAACAGTACTTATACCCTTTGTATGTCTTTAAATGAATTAGCTCCCATTTAAATTCTAGAAATACAGTCCAAAACCTAAACTGAATTCCTTTCACTTTTTCTTTTAACTCAAAGAATAAGGAAGTTTATAGTCTCACGAACATTTTAAACTGCTACCTGCTATCTTTTTCTTAGGTTAACCAAAATTATACTCCTTTGTTTTCTTTTTTTGAGGATAAATTGTAATGAATTGTTTTACTGTCACACATTGAGACTGCAAATTAATTTCGTTAGCATAATTAATGCTCATAGCTTTATTTTATATTGCTGAAGAGATATGTGATTCTATTTTATAAGTAAATATAAATGAACACTTGGCAATGTATAGTTTTATAATTACAGATGAGTTTTATTACTTTATATTGGGAGAACTAGTTTAACACTTTATCTCTTGTATATTGTGATTCAGGAAGAAGTTATGGCAGAAGAAAGTACTGATGGAGAGGTGGAGACTCAAGTATACAACCAAGATTCTCAAGATTCCATTGGAGAAGTAAGTAAAACATACTTAAAGTAACAAATTGCTGCTTTTAATGAATGAAGTTAGCTTTGACAATTCAGTCATTGTTTGGGCTTTCTTTTAATTGGCTGCTTTTGTATCTAATGAAATATTAGAATTACCAATGCATTTTCTGCTTTCTTTCATTCCTAATTAGTACAGTGCTCTCTAAACTTTATTAAAGCAATGCTTTTGTTTATACTTAGCTTGGATTAACATGGACAACTCTTAGCTAAGAGTTGTCATGAGAAAAGATTAGCCACTCAGTTATTGGCAAGGACGAGTGCCGGTTGAGTCTTGAGTTAACCCATATTTGGTCTTCTGTTGCTTCCCATACTGAGTTACATTAAATTAATCCATGAAAGGAAATGCATTTATACACTTCTTCACTTTTTGAATTCTCATTAAGGCCTCTCTAGAGACAGCCTCAGTAGTAGAAATGCATAAACTCTGAAGTAACAGAGCACCTACGGTTCCATTCCTAATTCTACCACTTAGAAGCTATGTGACTATAAGCAAGTCATTAATTCTCTCTACGCCTCAATTTTCTCACCTGTTGGAATAACATAAGTTTTAATATTATAAAATACCCTAAAATAATATCTATCACATATTAGGCACTCAAAGTTTTATTAGTTTCTTTCCATCCCTCTGCCCCACAGATTGGAAATTCATAATACAGTAATGCTAATAGTTAACACAGAATTCATTACTATAAGCCAAGTATTGTTTCTAAGAAATTTGCATTTATTAAGTAATTTAATCCTCAAAACAACACTACTTTTTAAAAGATTTTATTTATTTCTAGAGAGAGGGGAAGGGAGGGAGAAATAGAGGGAGATAAATGTCAAAGTGTGATTGCCTGTCATGCAGCACCGATTGGGTACCTGGCCCAGAACCCAGGCCTGTGCCCTGACTGGGAACTGAACCAGTGACCCTTTGGTTCTCAGGCCAGCACTCAATCCACTGAGCCACACCAGCCAGGGCTCAGACCATCTGGGTATATTGTCCTCTTAAGCTTGAAATAATACATTCTGCCTGGATAAATTTTAAGGATTATTTTATTTTAAAATTATTTTATCTTTATAAAACCAAGGGATTATCTTAAGTTAATCATAAGTAACTGTAAGCTACAGGTAAACTTAGTGTCTTAGATGTATTAACTTTGTAAGTTAATTTTTCCAGTTTTCCTTGGCTAAAAAACAGGAAACTAAACCATTAGGGTAAAGAGCTAACACTCTTAAGTGACATCTTTTTTGTGTATCTTTTAGCAAGTATCATCTGAAGAACATAATAACAATTTTGAAATAATAAGATGTGAATTTTTATTTGTTGCTAGATTTCTTTAAATTATACTAAAATCTGCAAAGGTTTTCTTGTGACTGGCAAAATTGTCTGTGTCTCAAAAATGCCATTTGGCTTTTCATTCTGCCCTCTAGCACTGTTTACTGGATGTATAACAATTCATTTTTCTGCTTTTCTGACAGCGAAGCAGATGTTCTTGATAAGTCTTGGTTTTCTTGAAATAAGCATGTCACTTTGAGGCACATTTTTAATTATGTCATGATTTTACTCCTTTTTTCCATTACAATAAACAATCTTTATGAATGATTTAGTTCAGAAGACAGTGTTTGTGGCTTATATAAAAAGCAGATTTTGCTGAATGCTTACTAAAATAGACATTTTTTATATAGTAAATACCAAAAATAAAGTTAAAACCACAGTTTATTTGAGCAGCTAACAAAATGGAATTGTGAGGAAATAGGTTAAGCAAAGAATTATTTTTATATCTGATTTTTTTTTATGTTGTTCAAAGGCTCAGGATTGTCAGTTTGGGGGTGGTGGAAGTGTCTTTGTAAAAAGTCACTAACAATAGATTATTTAGTGTGTTTTCCAGACTGTTTCTTATTTGGGGGGAAATTTTTATGCTGTGGGGTCCATGGGGTTTTTTCCTGACTTCGGTCTGCTACTGCACTATCACTTAACCAGTTGGCTGTTCTGGAAATTGAAATATGCTATATATGTAAAATACACATTGGATTTTGAAGATTTATTACAGATTTGATTACATGTTGAAGTAATGTTTTGGTTCTATTAAGTACATTATTAAATTTATTTCACTTGTGTCTTGTCTTTATAAGTGACTACTAGAAATTTAAATTGTGTATGTGAATCACATTGTGACTTCTTATATTTCTGTAATTCTTCTCTGGGAAGACAGTAAAGAAACCCAGAGATTTAGCTTCTTTTCTTTGTTTTTTAAATTCTGCTTTTGAAAACTATATTTTTAAAAATAAAATGCTAGTAGCCCATAAGCGTTCTTTAGTTTTTACTTGGGTCTGTGGTATGTTACTGATAGTTTTTAGGCATTTTTGACCTTTAATAATTCTTTTATAATTTTTAAAGGGAGTCACCCAGGGAGATTATACACCAATGGAAGACAGTGAAGAGACCTCTCAATCTTTACAAATAGACCTTGGAGCCCTTCAGTCAGATCAGCAAACAACTTCATCCCAAGATGGTCAAGGCAAAGGAGATGATGTCATTGTAATTGACAGTGATGATGAAGAGGACGATGATGATGAAAATGATGGAGATCATGAGGTAAATTTGGTTTGAAATCATCCATTATTTTTACACTCCTGGATGAAATGCTGAAATCCTCAGGACTACTAATGTATCAGCCAATAAATTCTGATTCTTTGTCAGTATAAACGAGTTATTTTGCCTTTCTTTTATCCTGATTAGCTCCTAAATTAATATTCTGTAGTGAAATTGAGCAAGTGATGGAATATCCCAGTTTGATTTTGAAGTGATTGCTAACTTTAGAATTTATTAGATTAAAAAAAAAAAGAATTTATTAGATTACTTAAACTTGATCTTAAATCTTATTGATAAGTGACTGTGGATTTAATTGTAAGATCTATGGTTTCTGGAAATTATAGAAGAAAGTAGGATTTTCTTTTTTTTCATGGAGCCGCTTAGTTGTTTTTAAAAGAAGTTGAAGTATCATGGTAATTCAAGTATATTTTAAGCGAAACTTTGTATTTTAGTCTGAGTTAATCCTGTACTGACACCTTCACATTTTCGATTCTTTCCTTAATCGGACAGTGAGCTTCAAACCTTTTGACTGCTCCTATATGAGCAGTTAACTTTCAGAGTTGATCAGTAGTGGCTCCTTCTGGTCACCTTCACAGTGTGAGATTTGCTGCCACTGAACTACCGCATACAGCTCTCAGGACAGCTTTGTGTCTCGTCAGCAGTGCATCACGCAGACTTCTGAGTTTGCACACACACCACCTAGATGTGCAGAACGTGTGTGCTGTGTCCTAGATCTTTATTTGTACTTGGGGAATTTTTCTAGGATTATGAAGAAGAGGAGGAAGAAGATGATGATGATGAAGATGACACAGGGATGGGAGACGAGGGTGATGACAGTAATGAAGGCACTGGGAGTGCGGATGGCAATGACGGATATGAAGCCGATGATGCCGAGGTAACCAGTTAGAATTTGGACCATTTGTTTGAAGGCCTTCCTTGGAAAACTTGCGGTTCCCCACGAGTATAAAAAGGTCTATGTTCTCAGCACACTAAAACTTTTTATACCTCTGTTTTTACTGTGGTTTGGCTTGGTCAGTATTTTTAAAGATGATTATATCTGACTTATTTACACTCCGTGCTCATATTTTGTTTCTAGGGAGGCGATGGGACTGATCCAGGTACAGAGACAGAAGAAAGTATGGGTGGAGGTGAAAGTAATCAGAGAGCTGCTGATTCTCAAAACAGTGGTGAGATTTTTAGTCTTTTCCATTGACCATTTCTTGTAATATTTTCTAAATTAGGATTGCATTTACTTATCACACAGGTAATAAAACTTGGTTATTAAATTGGCAAGCAAAAGATTGGCTCTTGTTCTAGCTTTGTCATTTTATTGTCTTAAAGTCTGCTGTGTTCATCTTTGTAAAGTGCACTTGTGCTATCTTTTCTACCTCACCTACTGTAAGGTTGAAGCATTTTGAAATCGATCAGGTATGATCAATGTCATGTGTTGCTGCTGTTCTTACTAAGTGGGAAAATTAGGTCAGGAACTTCAGCAGCAGTTCACAACCAGAAGAGGTCAGTGTAATCAAGCCTCGTGTTTCAAGAGTTCTGGGCATTGGACTTCTGCAGTATTGTCTGGTTATCCAATAAATAAAATATTTTTTGACCAATATAGCATGTTTTTTGTTAAATCTTTGAAAGGGTGAGTCCTGGAGGGCCACTGAAATGTTATAGGCAGTAAAGGGTTATGAAATTCATAGAAGAAAATTTTATTTTATTACCATTTGAAAGTATGTTTTAAAGAATTGGTGATATCCGATATAATATCCTGGTTTTATAGGTCTTCCTAAGCCAAAGTCATTAATAGTAATACAGTAAAAACCTTATATATTTAGGCCAGTTGGAAAATGGTGTCTCTGAGTTTTCATGTGGCCTTATGTGTTTTAAAGTATAAGGACAGTTTTTCCTTTTAAAGTTTTAAGAGACAAATACACTATAAAACCATATAATGAAAAACAGTTTTTAAGGGAGATGAGGTACCGAGAGAGTAATGATACTTAGGGTAATAATTTACATTTTACAAAGCATTTTGTAGATATCAAATGCATCTTTTGTGTATCACATAGTTGAGATATAGAGAAAAATGTTTTGCCTTGTCAAAACCAAAGTTTGTGTCTGATGCTTTGAGTGGCCAAAATTCAAACATCAGACTTTGGAGTAGGGAAAGGTTTATTGATCAAGAAGGTGCCAACCGAGAAGGAGGAAGATCTAACGGTACCTCAGACCCATCTGTTCGCTGGGCTAAGTTAAGGGGTTAGGGAAGCAGGTATGCAGAAGTGCTAGTGGGGGAAGTTTTAGTCCGAGGACCTTGGAAGTTGGCGGTTTCTGACAAAGGGTGGTCAACACAGAATCTCCCTGGGCAAGGGACTCTTACCATCCGAAAGGGTTCGGGTGTTCAGGTTCCAGTTCTGTCCTGGATCTTGGATGGGGGTGGGGATGGGGGGGTGAGACTTCGGTTCCAGGTGCAGCTGGAAGTGGAAGTTCTCTCCCCTGCTTTTGCTTATCTGTGACTTGTAGTTTTGGTCTGTTGTCTCAGAAAAGCAATTCACTATTTTGTTAAATAGGATAGGACCATTTTGAGCTGTTTCTGTGGTTCCAGATCTCCCTTAATCTTCAGAGAAATAGGGTACACAAGACCAGGTTCAATTAAGTGGGAGGATTAGCTTCCCATTGTGTCCCTCTCAGCTCTTAAGCCTACCTCTTCACAGCAGCCCCTGAGCCTCAGAGGGGGCAGGCAGGGTGTTTGGTGTCCAAGCAGACTCCACAGCAGTGGTAGAGGTAGTGGCAGGCCAGGACACCTGTACCCTGATGACAGGAAGAACAAAGAGTGCCTTTCATTATCATGTACTTAGGGACCCAAACCGTGATGAGCCTGCAAGGTTCAGGAAAAGGGCAGTTTTGGTTCTCAGTGATTCCAAGTCACCAAAGGATTCAGGACCCAGCCCAGTTTACAATTCAAAAACAAAACAAAACTCAAGAGACAATGGACAGCAATATAATCTAATATCCACAAAGGCGTATTGTAGTTCCTATTGAAACATAATTTTCTGTTTAAAATCACCTTTATATTTACCAAAGATAGCCAAACTAAGACTAATTTATCTGCAAAATAAGTCTGGTTTCAATAAACTTGACCTATTTTTATAAGTCCAGCAGGAATAGTAATTAACCATATAGGTTTCTTTACATCTGCTTTGCTGGAAGTTTCCTACGGAATATTCAGCTTGACCTTTAAATAGCCTCTCAAGACTGAGAAACTAAGTGTCAGACTATTGCAGTACCTAGGGATTTGGCTTTCTCCTCGAGGTCCCAACATATTTTGAGGTTCTTTCTTTGCATCTCCTTAGAAGCAGCCTTAGTTTCTCACCTGGGAAGAGCGCTGTGAACCATGTAAACAAGGTACCAGGCTGTTTTCCCAAGGGGCTTCTGCTGGCTTCCAAAGTTAGTCTTAGCTCCCCAGGGCTTCCTGGTCACATGCAAGTCTATGCAGGACTCTCTCAAAAAGGACAAAGCAGTCAAACATTGGTAACGAAACCAGTTTCCAATTGTATCCTGTTGCAGAGAGAACACATTCTTATGGAACTTCTGCAAGTAATCACTTGGCCATAAAGATAAAAGTACTCCTTAAAAGTTTCTAGTTTCTGGAGGGATCCAATGGGACAAAAAATAAATGTTTCAGTTCTGCTAACAGAGGTATAACTTACCAGATTGCGAGGTCATTGTTAAAACATGTTTCCTTTTATAACTTTTCATCAGCTCATTCAGTGCTGTGAAGTTAAACTTGTTCTCCTTGCATCTAGACCTTCCTGATCATTGCAAGGTTGTCTCTCAAGGTTCGAATGGTTTGCTCAGTGAAGTGAGTGCCTCAGTCACTAGCGCATCCCTTGAGAAGGTATACCCCAAGTGGGAAACACGCTTTCTAACGATCTCTCTGCCATTATGAGGGCGCCCACCTTGAGACAGGAGAACGCTTCAGCTCATTCAGAATACATGCACACAAAAAGAACATACTGATAACCCAAATTAAGTGGCAGTTGAATGAAGTCTAGCTTAAATGTTCCATGGTGTGTGAAGGTGTGCAAAAACCAAAAAATGCCAGGGAGCTAAGTTAGCCAGCAGCCATCTTGGTTGGCCATAGCCCCAGCTATCCATTTAATTTACAGTCACTATTTACCCATCTTAATTCCTCAGACTTGCTATGTTACAAGAGCATCAGGATGGCAAAGGTCAGCAATGAGGTTGTTTTTGCAAAGATAGAATGGACTTTGTCTGCATGTGCTACAATTTGATACTCAGGTTCAGTCATTTTAATGTGGCCCTCAGTTTGGATCACAGACTTCTTAAGTCGGGATATATCAGATTTCAAATACATTTCTGGAACATTTATACTACACAAATACAACAAAAAGAAGGCTCGGTGTTAGTTTTTACTTGACAGTGCTGCCTATGTGATCTCAACACACCAAAATAAGCCTAGTTTAGTATTTCTCTTTTGTAAGGAGAGAAAACAAACTTTTTGAGATGCTTCAGGGGCCTTCTGGAATACTTCCATTATTCCCAGGTCCTGACTACTTCTAATTTAAACTTGGGGAAGTTTGCCAGAATGTATCAAGAGGCTTGAACATTTGACTACAATTACAAATAATTACCCAAAGCAATACGGAACTGTTCACTTAAAGAAGGATGCGTGCAGGCGGCCCTGACCACGCCAGCACTGCGGGGGCGGGCGCTTCGGGCTGCGGTCAGCTCTGGCTGCAGCCATGACTGCCCGGTCTCACCGTGCCTTTGGTCAAAAGTTGCTGTAACTTTCCAGCAACATGAATTTGCTTTGGAAGATAATCTATTCTTAGTGCTTATATGAAAGTATGTATATCTTTTCTTTGTCATAAAAGTGTGTGTCTTTTCTTTGGCGCCTTCAAATTTCCTATTAAAGTTCCAGAAATTTGAAAAAAGAAAATAAAACAAATTTACATAGCAAAACTTTAGTTCCTATGATTCAGGAGATTCAGTTTTCTTAAATAATGAAGTACCTGATTAAGACAATATAACACAAAGGTATTTTGGTAAAAGACAGAATTTTTGCTTTTTAGGTAGAAAACTTTTTTACAGTATAGTAGACCAGTAGTCCTTTTTGGCAGAGAGAAGACCTTACTCTAATTTTGTATCAGCTTATTTTTATGTTAAATTCACTTACTTGATTAACTTTCTTAGGATTCTTATTTGGTAATGACTTAGATATTCAGTGAGTGTCCATCATTTAATTTATTTAGCTAACAAAACTTTAAAGTCCCAAGTTACCAAAGAGATTCAGAAAACCATTTTAAGCACTTACACAGTATAGTTATTGCCAAAGAGTTCATCTAAAAGAAACTTTCTAATTCTACTTACATTTATTTAATTTACTTGCTCCTAACAATTAAGTTTAGATTACTTACTTGGTATGGAAATTTTATCATACCAAGTTACTTCTCTTGCTGACAGATTTTGTGACAGAGATAACATGAACTTATTTGATAAATGAAAGTATTATTTAATGCTGATGATTCTGAAGATATGCCTATTAACCAAACCAACTTAAAACCAGCCTTAATGTCAAATATTTTCTCAGATCACGTGATTCTGAAAAGCATTTAGGTTAGTCTGTTACATTTTTTGAGAATTCTCTCATAAGAGCCTGTTCGTTCAAGCCAATTTAATACAAATTAGCAATACCATTCAGAGTAGAAATATCCTATATCTATAGACAGACCTGATAGCTTTCATTTTAGGACACCAGCTTTTATGGTCCAGGTACGTGAAAAACTCAGGTAAAACGGGATCCTCTCCTTCAAGGGTGTCCCTTAATGTGGACTTGTCAACAAATACAAAGTACAGAAAATGGAAAGCGAGTGTGCACAGTAAAGGTAGAATGCGCAGGAGGCACAAAGGGTGGCTTCGGAAGGCCGGAATTAAATGTGGTTTTATCTGGAGGAGGATGGCGCCAGGTTCAGGCCTGAGCGCAGGTACCAGCTGCCAGGTGTCCGGAGATGAGGTGGGGGAGGGGAGGAGGCCGCAGACGCAGTCTTACTTCTTGACTTCCAAGCCAATGAACAGAGTACACAGTAAGATCCACGCACAGATAACACACAAACCAGATCATTGCGTGCTCTCCTGACCATATCTCAGATAAACTAGACAAGTTACGAATTTCAAATTCAAGTGCCCAAACAGATGCAAACAAACTGATTCAAAAATCAGGTAAAAACCTACCATTATTCCCCTCACCAGCAGAACCCCCAAATCAAAACAACCGGGCTATTCCAAGGGAAGAGGAGGAGAAGAGAGTTCCCAGTGGTACGTACCAGGGTGACTTGCCCTGCCTCCAAATCGAGCCCATCCCCACAGAGACACATGTAGACACAACAAGCACACTTAACGTGGTCTGCCAAAAACAACACATGGGTAGAGCCCAGCAATCCCGATCCTACTCTCAGAGGGATGCCCCCAGCTAAGTTTAAAATTAGGTGGCTTCGTCCCGAGGGAAAGCCCATGTACTGAGAAAGTAGTCTTGACTGTGCACTTACCCTCCAAATGGAGCAACTTACCCAAAACAGAATCAACCACAGACTGAGTCCAAAGCGTTTTCCTATTCCGAATGGCCTGTGTGCCGAGGGTGGCCAGTGCCTGCCAGGGAAGGCTCCTTCCGAGCCCCTAAGGCGAAACATCCTAGGTGGCGGTCAGGACTCCGAGGGAAACCCCAGCCAAGGTTGGCCATCCGAGAGCACCAGTTCCTAGCCGGCTCGCCAAACTGTTACTGAAACCAAAGTTGGTGTGCCAACACTTCAAAAGGCCACTCAAAACATCGGAGTTCGGAGTAAGGAAAGGTTTATCGATCAAGAAGACACCGACCAAGAAGATGGAGACCTAATGGTACCTCCTATTCATCTTATTCACTGGACTAGGTTAAGGGCTTTTAAGGGGATAGGGGAAGCAGTGCTGGCAGGGCGTGTTTTAATTGGGGGACCCTGGAACTTGGCCACGTATGGTAATGGAGCATCAACACCAAAGCTTCCTGGACAGCACATTCCTGGCATCTGAAAAGGTTCCGGAGTTCAAGTTCAGTTATGTCCTGATCCTTTGTTTTGGTGGTGTGAGGGAGCAAGACTCCGCTTCCAGGTACAGCTGGAGGACAAAATTCTCTGTATGACTTGTGGTTTTAGTCTCTTGTCATTGGGGTAGGACCATTT
Organism: Micronycteris hirsuta; assembly: GCA_004026765.1. Classification (NCBI taxonomy): domain Eukaryota; kingdom Metazoa; phylum Chordata; class Mammalia; order Chiroptera; family Phyllostomidae; genus Micronycteris; species Micronycteris hirsuta. The sequence goes on from PVJI01007992.1 coordinate 56,420, forward strand.
TGAGTGATTATGTGGTTGCTTCTGTAGGTGGTATTATCTCTAAAAGTTAACTATTTTGAGGGAAAGTGTTTCTCCCAGATACAAAGCATGTAACAGATGCTCATTGAACACTTGTTAGAGAGTTGTGTTCTTTTTTGTTAACACTCAAGTAAAAATAGGGCCAGTCTGGATAAGATTAAGTTAGTTGGATAGATTATGTACATTGCCAATGGCATAAAAATGCTTTTCCTGAGCATGTACACTTGTACTAAGTTAATTCTCACCATGAGATGATCAGATTTGAGTACCAGTATAGACTCAGAAGAAACAAGCCAAGTAACTTACCGACCTTGGTTGGTTAAGGAGCAAGAGCTATTACGTGTCAGAGCAAGAATCTGATTGTAGACCTCAGGCTTTTAAACTACTAAATTCTGTGACGTCCTATTTAGCTTTCAAAGTAGGGAACAGCTTCTGTTGTGTCTACAGTGTATGTAGAAGACCCAGACATCTGAAGAACCATAAAATTCAAAATTTAGGAAAATCAAAATTTAATAAGAGAGTCATTACAAGGCTTTTTTCCCAGTTTCTTCATCCGGTTTGAATGATACTGATAACCATAGTGGTCTGACCTTTAGGTGGTTTGCCCATTTAAATAATAGGAGCCAATACTTGTTAACTATTTATTTTATCATGTGTTAGGCTAAGTGCTCTGTGTCTGGTCTTCAATATCTTCAGAGAAACCTTCCTTACGGGTTACATTTGTTCCATTAACCGTTAGTCAAGGAAGTAGACTGACAGAGGTTAAGGGACTTCCCTAAAGCCGTACTACAGCCAGCCGCATCCCCATTGTCTCTGGGTCCACCCTACCTCACCACTTTCCTTCTGAAAATATTAGTCAAGTAAACATTCCTAATGGCACGATTCATACTTCTAGGGATTGTCCCAGTTATTTTGTGGTAAATTTAATAGTTCAAAATAAGCTTCTTTCTTTTTACAGGTGAAGGAAATTCAGGTACTGCAGAGTCTTCTTTTTCCCAGGAGATTTCTAGGGAACAGCCGTCATCAGCATCTGAAAGACAGACCCCTCGAGCACCGCAGTCACCAAGACGTCCACCACACCCACTGCCCCCAAGACTGACCATTCATGCCCCACCTCAAGAGTTGGGACCACCAGTTCAGGTATGAAAAGTACTGGTCATACTGAACAATGAGCTTCTGAAAATCTTGACTTTTCTCCCTTTCCATTAGATGATATTATTATTATTATTTTAGAAATTAAGTGAACTCTTCATTGTTTTGGCATATTTTTTATAAAATTTTTTTGAACAAATTATTCTCTGATTTCTCCTCCTGAAAAAGGCAGGGTTGACTAAAGTTGTTTATAAGTTGAAATGATTATAGTCATAGCAAAAAAGTCTGACTACTTTCTACAGGCTATAAAAGGAAAAAGATTTTCTTAGATTTCAATTAATATAAAATGTATTTTAGCATCTGACCATCTGTTTTGAAGGTTTCTTTCTCTAAAGTGCACGTTTGTTTTTAACAAAGGAAACTTTCTGTTCTGCTAACATTTTTCTCTCATTTTTTTATAATCACACACGTTCATTTCCATTTTGAAAACTAACGAAAGTGAGCCTGACCCTTCACGTGCAGCGCTCTTTGGACATCTCTTAATCAGAAGCTCTTGCAGAAATGGGAGGAGAAGTACAGAGGCTCTGTTAATAATCTGTCTTGAGTTTTTTGGGGTTTTTTTAAGATTTTATTTATTCATTTTCAGAGAGAGGAGAAGGGAGAGAGAAAGAGCAATGTATGGTTGCCTCTCACATGACCCTCATTGGGGACCTGGCCCGCAACCCAGGCATGTGCCCCGACCAGGAATCGAACTGGGACCCTCTGGTTCCCAGCCCGCGCTCAATCCACTGAGCTACACCAGCCGGGTTTATAATCTGTCTTGAGTTTTAACCCATTCGTATAGCTTTGCTAAACTACCACTGGTGAAGAAAACTACATTATGTGAAAATATAGTCTTAAAAGACTGTATGTGGATCCTGCACAATATACCAAATGTATCCATTTAGAATTGTCTAAATTGAGAAACAGTTTATTTGTAGTTAGTACTACTATTTGAACTCCAAAGGATAATTGAGCGGTAAGATCCAAAAGCATACTTACTAATTAAATAGATTAGTTATAAAGAAATAAGATACAATCAAAGATTGGTTTAAAATATTGGTTAATATTTTGTCATAGTGGTTAATGAAATCTTTTTTTTTTTTTTTTAAGATTTTATTCATTTATTTTTAGACAGAGGGGAAGGGATGGAGAAAGAGCGGGAGAGAAACATCAATGTGTGGTTGCCTCTCTCACGGCCCTTACTGGGGACCTGGCCTGCAACCCAGGCATGTGCCCTGACTGGGAATCGAACCAGCGACCCTTTGGTTCTCAGCTCACACTCAATCCACTGAGCTAGACCAGCCAGGGGTGGTTAATGAAATCTTTATCTGCTAGTTAATATTATAGTCTGTGTAATTAAAAAGTTAACACTGTTTAAAACTGATTTCTATAGTTTAAGATTAGTAGCAATTTTTCCTGCAAAAATATCCTGATGATTATTTCCCATCATCTGCTAACATTTTGGTTATTTTACTACCAGTGTAATAAGCTGTATCTGTAGATGTTTAGTGTTTGTTTCATTGTCTAATTTCTTAAAACAAATCTAATTCCCTTCTTGACGCAGAGGATTCAGATGACTCGGAGGCAGTCTGTGGGGCGTGGGCTTCAGTTGACTCCAGGAATCGGTAGCATGGTGAGTACCTCCTCCCCACGTAAAATCAGTTCATTGGTTCAGCAAGTGTTTGTGTAGTCGAGTGTGATTTCCTGTCATCCTGTTCGGTTCCCATTTTCTGGTTTTGTTCCAGCAGCAGCACTTTTTTGATGATGAAGACAGAACAGTTCCAAGTACCCCCACTCTTGTGGTGCCACATCGTACGGATGGGTTTGCTGAAGCAATTCAGTAAGTTAATAAGAGAGAATCATTTTGTGACTGATCGAGTCTTCCTGTTTCTTGTTAATTTGCTTACAGTTGATTGATTCACTACTGTTGAGTCCTCCTCTACTGTGTACTGAGTTTTGGGGGTAGGGTAGGAAGGTTGAAGATGTAATTTGGGGAAAATTATATAGAGCTGAATGAAATACTGTTGCTTCCATCAAGAATTTGAAATTTAGAGTCAATATAACAATGGTTGAGAACATGGACTTCAGAGTCAGAATACCTGGGTTTGAAACCTAGCTGTTTCAGGTTATTTAGATTCTCTGTTCCTGAGTACCCTCCTTTTACTTACAGGAATGATGACACAATAGTTCCTACCTTATAACTGGTGAGAATTAAATAAATTAACTTATGTTAGCGTATTTAGAATATCACCTGGCGCACGGTAAAATGCTTTGTGCATGTTGGTGAAGGTGTTGGTAATTACAGTCATCATGGTGGGCAGCATTATTATGAAAGCTAAGCATATGAGCAAATCACTGTAACTAATAATCTAGGAGAATAGAAGTGTAAGCAGTAGGCTTTATTAACACAAGCGAAGTGATTTATTCCAACGTTAAGAGGAAAGAATCTGAGAACTTAATGGGGACAAGAGTTATGCAAAAGAATTCCTAACACTTACTGAGCATGTCAATGCATGAGTTTATTTAGTCTTAATGGGTGAGATAGTCGACACCGTTGCTGTTGCTCTTTTATAGATAAGGAAGCACAGAGATACTGATGAATTTGCCAGAGGTCAGCCAACCAGGAAGTGGCAGGTTTTGCCTTCAAACCAGTCTGGCTCCAGAACCTGTGTTAACTGTTGTGCTCTGCTACTCTGCTGAAAGGATAGAATATATGTGAAAATACATGGTTAATTGTGCGTGAAGTATTAGTTGCCTAACAGGATGTACTTGAAGATCAGAATTTAAGTTTCCACGAACTGGGAAAAGATTGATTGTTCTACAGTACGTGGTAACACAGGGCATCGGCACCAGTTAGAAACGCGCTCAGCTAACAGTTTGTAAACCAGTCCGTGTCAGCCCCGCTTTGCTGAAAGCCAGCCGGGCAGAGCAGAGTCACTCCGACACACGGCTTGTGAGCGCCAGCCCGTCAGCAGTGTTCTGGCAGAGCTCAGAAGAACGCAGGGCTTTCCCACAGAATAACAGCATTATGGAGATAAGTCTGAAAGGCCACCTGAAAGAGAATGTCCTTCACTAAAGTAATAGTGTTGGAATGGAAAAGAAAATATTCAAGAGTTATCATAGAGGTGTACTCCATAACCTTTATCAGCTGGCTAGCTCAGGAAGGAAAGGGTAAGGCGTGGGCAAAGAATGAACTGATGCTGTTTTATATCCTGGATTGTGGGCAGGAAGATGGATGATAGGGGTATTAGGACAGGAAAACGAGTTTCTGGTCGTCTTAGATTTTTTTCATGACCTTGGGAGTCCTCTGGTGAACTCTTTCAGATGAGAAATGGGCTGGAGCGGTGCCCTGCTTCATCTCTAACTGAACAGTGAAAACTGAGACAGTTTTGTCTCATGATTTCATTCTAACTTGGTCATGTCTCCTGTTGAGTTTGTGTCGCTTTCAGGAGACCTGCGTAAAGATTCCTAGCAGATTCCAGAAATGTGAGACGTGTATAAATCCCATGTAGTGTGAACTGATTCCTCTTATTACCCAGTTCTTTGACTGCTAATATTTTAAAAATGTTTGTATAAGTAAGAATTCCTTTATCAACTTTATTTTCAATGTTTGCTTCCCATTTTGTTTACGCTCATTCTTTCTATATTCTTTATATCATTGTGGTTTAAACAGGGTAACTTTAAGTTTCATCTTCAGTTAATTTTTGTCTAGTTCCCCACAGGTTGCTGGTGTCCCTAGATTCCGGTTTGGGCCACCTGAAGACATGCCGCAGACAAGTTCTAGTCACTCGGATCTTGGCCAGCTGGCTTCTCAAGGAGGTAAACAGCCAAAGAAAAGCTTAGATCTCTTGGGCTTGCATGTATTCGGTAATAAACTACTCTGATGTGATTTTTATTTAAGTAAGCATTTATAAATATTTTAAAAGTTGATATATAAATAACTCCTATGCTGATTTATGAGAAAAGCTATAATATATTTACTACTTAATAACCATTGTATTACATATAAATCTTAAACTTTTCAACAAAGTTCTGAGTTCTTTGAACATAAAGACTAACTTTTACATTTGTATCTCTTCTGGCTCCTGGTTTAGCATTATGCATGTACTTAGTATTCAGAAATATTTCTTGAACCAGTAAAATATACATAGATACTACCAGCTGTTTTAAAGTTTTTAGAAGGAATGCAACATATTTTTTGTTGGTGCGACATGTAACATTTCTAATTAAATGCATAAAACTAGTTAGACATTTTCCATTAACATTAAAAATGAGAAAAATAAAATGTTAAAAATATGTGGAATAAAATGACCCCTAAATTAAGTGATAGTAGTGGGTTATTTGGACATGAATCATGCTCTTTCTGGAATTAATTACCTTTTAATCTTCATTTGGTACTCGGATAGTCCACTATATTTCCGGGGAGCTGTTACAGCGTCTTATAAGTGAATATGGCATGCAGACTACTTCAGTAAGCCGTAAACAAAAGATTAATCTGCAGTCCTCATATAACTCGTGTAGTATGTCTTTGTGCATGGCAGTTTAGGGCGTTCTAACACTGCATGTCTCTACCAGTTTGAAAATGTGAGCTGACTTCATATAAATTCAAATTTCTAGACTTGGAAGTCAGCCCTAAGTTTTATTTAGAATACCACCACTTACTAGCTTTGTAACTTTTGGACAGTTAATTAACCTTGAAATTCAGGGTTCGTTTGAGCAAAGAGGGGACTGATAATACCTTGCAGTCTGGGCGATAGGTAGTTTCTGACGGAGTACCTAGTTTGTAGTTGGGTCCTCGAAAGGTAGCTTGTTAAAACTACAAGAACAGCATTTTAGCTGTTTGTTTTTTTAAGGATACTTTATATTACTGTTAGGGAGCTTAAAGGATATGTAAAAATTGTATTTATATTTTTAAGGGATTGAGGTTTGCTTGATGTGGTACTTATGGACCTTAACAGTCGTGTGTCTCTGCCGATCGTTTTCTCTCAGACACCTTGCATGTTGACACTCGGTGTCAACTCGCTAATACTCGTGATTGTCTGTAGGTTTGGGGATGTATGAAACACCCCTCTTCCTGGCCCATGAGGAAGAGTCAGGCGGCCGAAGCGTCCCCACCACTCCTCTGCAAGTAGCGGCTCCAGGTGAGTGCCAGAGGCCGGTTAGTGGCTTATGTGTTTTACTAGTAAAATGGAAACTTGTGAGGCATCTTTTGGCTGAAGATTAGGAAAACTACAAAGTTAAAGTGTTCACTGCTTCTCTGGTCTTTTCATTTTGAAGTGAACGTATTTACTGAGAGTACCACCTCTGATGCTTCAGAGCATGCCTCGCAGTCTGTCCCGATGGTGACGACATCAACTGGCACTTTATCCACAACCAATGAAACAGCAACGGGGGATGATGGCGATGAAGTGTTTGTGGAGGCCGAATCTGAAGGGTAAATGTTTGCTTTGTAATTTTCGCTTGCTGTAGACTTGCCAGGCTTTTGCACTTGTTTTCCTTGAGCCAGGAGACAATCTGCTGAGCTGTGTTTTCAGGAGCATCCTGCTGCTAAAGTAAACCGAGCCATATATTTTGAAAGACTAGTTTTTGCATATAATGGTATTTTGGGACTTGGAGTTTGTTATTACAGAAGACAAATGTTAGCTTCCTGAAAATTGCATGAAATATTTATTCTAGAACAAAATATTTCTTTAAAATCACTGGTGTCCTTCCATTAATGTAACTGCCTGAACTTTTCCTCAAGAAAGAAGCCTTTCTGTGAAAATTAGGAATATTAGGAAATGACTCAACTTTCCATTTAGTAGTGGGCTTTCAAGTAAGCCTCACTTGCCCTTTATTTATGTGCATTTAGAACTTCTTATAAATTAGAAATTATCTAGTAATTTTCAAGGCCTGAGAACATGTGTAACATATGCATTACAAACAGAGTTTAACAAAGGAAGTGTTTCATGACAAACCTAGATTTATTTAAGCCAAAATAAGTAATTTACTGGGTAGAACTAGTGGACAGTGGTACTAGAGAAGTTTCACTTTCAAGATGGAACCTGATTCTTTCTGAATAAAATAAAAAGTACTACTTTATAAGTCAGAAGCAAAGCTAGAAGTAGAACCCACATTTCCTTGGTAGAGCTCAAAGATTTTATTTATAGCAGTATTTTCTTAGCGTGATTATAGGCCAGTTCTAGTATACGGGGGAAAAGCAGGTCGATTATTATGCTTTAACACAGTGCTACTTAATTTAGGGAGGTCGTAGACCCTGCCGAGGAGACAGCCTGCCATTAATGCCATACCGTGTGTGCAGGTCACTCCATGAAGGTCATTTTGACCCACACGATACTCTGCAAGTGTCATCTCCATTTTACAAACGAGGAGGCTCAGAGCCAGAGCGTCCCCCGTGGGGACTGACTTCAGCCCTGTGTGCTCTGTGCTTTACTCTCCTCCAGCGCTGTTCAGCCTCCGCAGCGGTCATGAGCGAGGTCTTCCAAGTACAGTGCTACTCGCGACTGTACTGCAGTTCGCAGATGATCAAAACTAGAGCAGATTCGAGGAGGTCTTGTTCTCTTATCTCCCTCACTTGCTTTCTGGAATGGGAAGGAGATGGTTCACTGCCATGGAGCCACGGGTTCTGCCCACAGCCTGTCTCATCTGCGCTCGAGCCCCTGCTGAGTTCATGGGCTGTCGTGAATTATCTCAGTACTGTGCTTTCCTAGAAGTTGTTCTGAGGCTTATCCAAATCTGGATAATATATCTCCTGTGAATGTTGAGAATGTAAACATCCCTTGTCAAAAAGAAAAAATGTGTAACAAAAAAGAGGGGGAAAGTTTGGAGTGTGTACCAGTAAGAAGAGGAAGAGGGGAGAAGCGTCTTGAGCTCTCTTTCCCTGCCCGTTACAGAAGCACCTGCGGCCGCCAGTCCCAGAGCTTGCAGTTCAGGTTGGAGCAGAGCTCTGTCTGCATTCAGGGGTAGCGTACATCGAAGAGTGTGGAAACAACAGGATGCACGCTAGGATTAGCTTTGTGTTTCCTAACAGATTTTTGTTTTCCTTTCTTAGGATTAGTTCAGAAGCAGGCCTGGAAATTGATAGCCAGCAGGAAGAAGAGCCTGTTCAGGCATCTGATGAGTCAGATCTTCCTTCCACCAGTCAGGACCCCCCTTCCAGCTCTTCCGCAGGTCAGTCCCCACCGTGGACCACGGCATAGCTTTACTCCTTGAGCCTCTTTGCAACGGACACCTTCATCAGTAACAATTTCATCTTTTTTTCCTGAATTTTAAATTGCTTTACTTAAAATGGAAATTTTATTTTATTACAGGGAATGGCTTATATCAAAGGGAATTGGTTGTGTTGTGTTAACAGTGCTGAAGGGGCTGAGGGGATGGGTCCCTGGGAGGGAGCTCAGGAGTTGTGCTCCAGGCTTCTCTCTTGCCCCTGTTTAAACCAGAGCAGCTCCATTTTTATTTGTCTTACGTATTAGGGTTCTACTTGAAATCTGAGGGCAAGAGGGGTCTTTAAAAAAAAGTTGGAAATTTACTGATGGAGACAGTTTTAAAGTGTGACTTTCCACATTTCAACTTTGAAAAAGGTTATTTTATGTCTTTTTTCTAGAATATAATTATTTCTGCAGTAGTGCTGTTTAAAAATAAGGTTTGTTGAGCACTCGCTGTGTCTCAGGCGACACGCTAAGCCCTTCACGTGCGCGTGCGCATTCAGTGCGCGCCTCAGCCTGGTGCGCCGAGCATGCGTCCTCATTGTCTCGCCGTGGGAGCGGAGGCCCCGGAAGGCTGCGGGGCTTCTCCGCAGCCACGTGGCGGGCCGAGTCGGGGGGCCGTGCGAGCTCACAGAGTCTGGCTGCAGAGACGCCAGTGTTAACATTCCATGCCAGCTTACCTATCTCAGAGTTTTCAGGTATGGAGTTACTTTGTCATTAAAGAAGTGTAGTCCTCGGGCACCCGTTCGGACGATTTTCGTGGCAGTGTTGCAGCGTCCGTGCTCAGACTCTGCCAGGTTCTGTGGAAGAGACGCGGGCTGTGAACATGTTTCAGTCGGGGAGCGTGGCCGCCTCGGTCTCCCCCTCCGCTGCTTCTCTGACACGTCAGCCTGTTGGCGGTGGCGCTAGTTTCCAGGCTCACATCCTCCTCTTACCAGCTGGTGACGTGGCCTCACTGAACGTCTCATTATGAAGTGCGGATGTTCGCAGCTACCCTCCCAGCCAGGGTTAGAGAGAATGTATAAATGACATAACTCACTACTTTACACATAGTGGAGCTCAAAAATTATAACTGTCCTATGTATTACTAATAGTTTGTGCCGTGGCCGGGTGGCTCACTTGGTTGGAGCATCATCCCATACACCCAGAGGTTGCGGCTTCGATTCTTGTTCGTGGCACATACCTAGGTTGTAGGTTCGATCCCTAGTCAGGGCAGATACCGGAGGCAACAGACTGATGTTTCTCTCTCACATTGATGTCTGTCTGTCTGTCTCTCTCTCTTTCCTCCTCCCCCTCCACTCCCTTTTTTTCTCCCTCTCCCCCTCCTCCTCTCTCTCCCTTCCTTCCTCCCTCAACCTCTCCCTCTCTTCCTTCCTCTCTCAAATCAATAAAATAATTTTTTTTTTTTTTTTAAACTTACCCTCAAGCCCTGGCTGGTGTAGCTCAGTGGATTGAGCACGGGCTGGGAACCAAAGGGTCCCAGTTTGATTCCCAGTCAGGGCACACGCCTGGGTTGCCATGTGAGAGGCAACCATACATTGCTGTTTCTCTCCCTCTCTTTCTCCCTCCCTTCCCCTCTCTCTAAAAATAAATAAAAATAAAATCTTTAAAAAAATAAAAAACGTATCCTCAAATGAGGATTAAAAAAATAATAATAGCCCTGGCTGATGTGGCTGAGTGGATTGAACACTGGCCAGCAAATTAAAAGGTCACCAGTTTGACTCCCTGTCAGGGCACGTGCTTGTGTTGAGAGCCAGGTACCCAGGTAGGGGGGGCGCAAGAGGCAACCAGTTGATATTTTCCTCACACATCAATGTTTCTTTACCTGTTTTCCTCTCTCCCTTCTCCTCTCTCTCTGAAAATAAATAAAATCTTTTTTAAATAAATAAATAATATTAGTGAAGTTCTGTGCCCCCAATTATATTCTGATGTCCCATGAGAATTGTCTTTTCTCAACAGAATTAGAACTAGTTACATCTTACTAGAGCTTGCATGAAAAAATAATTGTTCTTGTTCCCCTTTAAAGTATAATATGAAATTGGGATCTCTTTAAATTTGATAATATAAGACACTAAACTTTCCAATCTGAGCAGTTATTCATTTGGTGAACAAATATTTGAGTGCCTGCCAGGTGCCAGGCAATTTCACCCAAAGCACTTCTAAGAAAGTGACGTTTAAGTAAGGGCCTGAAAGAGGTTTGGGGGTGAAGCTGTGCAGCCCTGTGGGGGAAGGGCGTTCTAGGATGAGAGAAGTAGCAGATGCGAAGTCCGTGAGACAGGAGTGTGACTTGCTCACGGTCAGCAAGGAAGCCAGTGTGGCTGGCCTACAGTAAGGACAGAGAGGCCAGCAGTAACGGAAGTGGTGGGGACGGTAACGCTAGTGGGCTGGTGTAATTGCTTTGACTTCCGTGGTAGCGGAAGCTTTCGGGGGGCTTCCAACAGCAGTGACCTGATCTAACTTAAAGACAGCAGTGTTAGTTTGGCTGCTGTGTAGAGAAGGGACTGAAAATGAGTAGTGGGCAGAAACAAGCAGAAAACGTGAAGGGTACTGCAGTAATTCAAGGTAAAGTGCTATTTTAGACAGAGTGATAGAACTAAGGCTGTGGAAGGAGCTGAGGTTCAGGATAAGTAATGAAGGAGAGCTGGCAGGGTTTCTGATGACTGAGTGTGGACGTCTACAAAGGAGAAGAATCAAATGTGACTTGCAGTCTATTGTGACGGGCTGTCTTTTTCCTACTTTTATTTTCCATTGTATTCCTCACCTCCTAGCACAGTGTGTGATCATGGATGGATAGGCACCAAGTAAATATTAAATTTGTTGAGTGAATGAATGAAAAAAGTCAAGAACTTAATTTTTCAAACACAATTTTTTCTTTTTATCCTTTTGGTTAAAAATTCCTTCCCAAAAAACTTTTAAATATTGGAAACAAATGGACTCCTCTGCATTTTATCCCTTCAGTCAGTTTTTGCCGTTTATGACTGCTTTTTTGGTTTTTGACTTGCTTTCTTGTGTCTTAATGTTTTTCGCCTTAGATACTAGCAGTAGTCAGCCGAAGCCTTTCCGACGAGTAAGACTTCAGACGACACTGAGACAAGGCGTCCGCGGCCGTCAGTTTCACAGACAGAGAGGTAAATTTCTAACATACTGACTGCATGGTGTGGGACGCTAATACACAGAACGACTTTTCTAATCCTTAAGCTTCCACTTTGTATCTCATTTTGTTTTAATGTTCCAAGGATTGATTAAATAGTTATGCATTGCGTATGTGATGTTCACTAATCTGTAAATGTCCTGTAGACATATATGCGTACCATAGGTGTGTAATGAATATGTGCTTCTATTTATTTGTTTATTCCTTGAATTCAAAGTAATATTTAGAAAAGTGTTTTAGTGCTATGTATTCATTTGGTATGTCTATTCCTACTACAGTTTATACAACAGAATAAAGTTTTGTGGCTTTGTTTAGCTGGTTTAAAAAATGTAAAATTTTAGCCCGGCTGGTGTAGCTCAGTGGATTGAGCGCGGGCTGGGAAGCAGAGGGTCCCAGTTCCATTCCCAGTCGGGGCACATGCCTGGGTTGCGGGCCAGGTCCCCAATGAGAGCCATGTGAGAGGCAACCATACGTTGCTCTTTCTCCCTCCCTTCTCCTCTCTCTGAAAATAAATAAAATAAAATCTTAAAAAAAAAAAATGTAAAATTTTAATATCTCCATGTTTTCTAACGTAACCATTAGAGATTGCATTCATGTCATAAGAGTATTAATCTAATTGTATTGAAAATGTGAAATGTTTAAGTTAATAATTTTTGAAAATTTTATAATTAACTAGGGTAAGTGAATGTTCTAGGTTCGGGCTAACTTCTTAAAAGACACATTCAGTTTGACTCTTCTTTTTTCTCTCATAGGTGTGAGCCATGCAATGGGAGGGAGAGGAGGAATAAATAGAGGAAATATTAACTAAATGTCCTATAAACTGTAATAACTGTGAATAAGATTGTTCAATCTGTGTTAGTGTTATGATTGTTGAGTTTAAAAAAATTTTGTATTTAAATTGGTATGCTTGTCTCAACATTCTTTATTAATAAAATGTATTTCAGTGTCAAATTTATCCTCTTTTGTTTTCATTGTCAAAATGTATCATTCTTTTCTTCGTCCTCATGGTCTCTCCCTTTGCTCGTCGGCCTGAGGACAGTTGTACCAGACGTTGGACAAGGTCCGCCCGGAGCGGGTGGTGACGGCGCGGGCTGTTCTCCGGGGCACGTCGATGTTGTAATGTTGATCTGAAGAGAGAAATCGTTTCATTCATTAAAAGGGGAAAAAGCACTTGAATTTAAAAATAGATTATGTTGATTATTATACTCAAAGGCAGTGTTTATCATTTTACTGTCAGAAATGTTTCTGATTAATTTGAACTTTCTGACAAAAAGGAATACCGTTGTCTTGACAGGTTGACCTTTCACCACCTTTTAGTAAAATTAGGTTTAACTCTCCTTTTTCAAAGTGAAAATTTGAGAAGACCAAGTTAATTTTTCAAATATTTTGTTGTTTTTTTTAATTCTGATGTCATTTATAATGTAGACAGAATAACAGATTTCTGGGTTTTACGAAGAAAAGTGCCTCCGGCAGTATAATTTAATTGATGAAGTTACTTTCTCAGGACCTTCCCTCTGGTCTCACGGACTTGTAACGATGCAGATCCGTACAACTACGGCCAGCAGGTCCTCCATCCAGCGCCACCAATGACAAGTAAAATATTGTTCATAAATATTAGTTCAACATCTCACCTTCAGTTACCATTCAACCCTTGGGGTTTTCGTTTTGATTACCTTTGTATTTCAGAGATTAGAGCACTTCTCTGGGAAGCTGTTCGGATTTTAACTCACCCCTAGAAAAGGCATAGTAGTCGTAGCCGTCGGGTTTCCTGGTGTTGGGCAGTGACACGGCGGAAGTGACCACGCTGGGAAGTCCTCTCCACAGGGAGCTCACTTTGACCTCATTGTGTAGGAAGCCTGCAGGGGACAGCGGAGAGAGCGGCTGTGAGAGTCGGGCAGACCTGGCTGGTCTGGTGTTTGCCCTCTGACAGGGCCCGGATGCCCACTTTCATCACTGTCTCAAGGGCTACAGATCTGTATATAATGTTGTTGGTAAGAGATACTTGATAAATAGTATTTATTAAAATTCACAAGCATTCGAAATGCATTCCTTACCCACAAAGAAAAAGAGCTGATCTTTGATCATTCACTGAGGCAAATTGGTGTTTTGCATCAATAAGCTTAAAGTATTAGGGTTGTTTGGTCAGTATTTATATTTGATAAGCCTTACTTTATAAGAAATTCTGTTACATCTGCTTCACGTATAAGAATTTTTAACACAGGAAGACGCGTTACCTTTGTCTTGGTAAAGGACTCTGACGGGCGTGTATTGGATTCTGATGGTGTGCGTTTGAGGTCCGGTGGCCCTTTCGAAGCGACGTCTCCTGACCTGCGTCATTTCTCCAAACACCGGGTAATTGATGGCGGGCCTCCTGGCCGCGCACTTTCTGTTGGGCTCCTGTCTGTAAGTGTACTGCTGCACTCTGCCACCTGCCATGTGTTACAAAGTCACGTGGAAATGGAGATCATTGTAATCCCCCCCCCCGAAAAGATGGAAAAAAGCTTTTACAAGGTGGGAGAAACCGTGTTTTTCTTAAAGGATGTATAGACATTAGTAATGGCAATTAGTCAAGGGTATTTTGCAACTGATTACTACATCTTGAAATACTTGAATGAATAAAGCCAACAGACTGCATAGTTGTGTTTAACTTTGTGTGAAAGTAAATGGTGATGTTCTTTATATGATGACCAGACACTCAGGTGAAATTTTGGTTTGCTTGTAGGGAGATATAAATATATCTTAGTGCCCTCGATTTTTTTAAATTGAAAATTTTGGATCCAACCACTAAAGATACCTTTTGACAGTAAACCCAGTAGTAAGTGAAAACATTCAATAAAATTTTCCTGGCAAATCAATTCCCAAAAGTTGTGTAATGTCAATTATGTAACACATACCTCTCTTGAAAAAGTACACAGATTCCGGTCTGTCCTTATATTTAGGTATTGAAAGGGCTGCCACTATTTTTCCAGTTAGTCCTCCAAACCCTTTCACAATTTGTTTGGGATACCCAGGATCTTGGACATCGTTGGTGAAACGCCAGTACTGAGAATCCTGATAATTTAAAAGAGGAGATGACGTTAACAGCTTTGGGAAAAAAGGTTAGGAATTTATTCTTAGATTTAAGTATAGGGAGAAAGTTTTAACTTCAGTGTTTGAATAAGTTGGCCATTAATGTTACCAAACTGTGTTAACTTTTTTAAAAAATTTTGATGGCAGAAGAGTTCATTAAAGTATGGAAACCCTTCTGACGTGGAGGGTAAGATGATTTGTTTTTATAATAAAGAATAACTATTCGCTGATTTCTCTCAGAAGGATACTTTTCGTAATTACCTTAAAGAAGAAAGTTTTGCCTTCACAGTTGCACCTAGTAAAAACAGTATCGATGGGGGAGGGGATGCCCCAGACTTCAGTAATTCTTCGGGGAGGGGGTGGTGGACTGGATGGATTGAGCATCCAGAAATAATGACCTAAAATGGAAAGCGATAGATCAGCCCACAAGCTGAATGAATTTGAAAACCTATCCAAAAGAAGCCAAAGTGAAAAAATTCTGATCATTGTAAAAACATTGAATGGATTAACAGTCACTGTGTGACCAGAAGTTCAGTGAGAACCGTGCTGGACAGAGCGCAGCGTTTGAACACGGCGGAGAGTACTGCACTTCTCAAGTCTGAAATGTAGCATGACCTTGGACGTGCTTCCGTTTTCCAGTTTCTCTATGAAGAGCCTTCTGACTTTGTGACTTAGAGAAAGTCAGTGTTCTCTCAATCTCTTTAACTTTTCAGAATTAAGGAGTTACACGATGAAAGGACTACTAACATCGTTTCAGCCTCCACTGAGAAAGTCGTGACTGACTGCCTTTCAGACTTGATCTAAGAAACCAGGACAGGCGACTCCCCCACAAAGAGTGGGACATGAGTACAACAGTCAAGGGGTCGTTTCCAAATACAGTCAGAGCAGGGAAAACACGTCCGGATGTCATCTCTTTGACACGAGGTTAAAATCTGAACTAACCTTTTAATTCCTAAGAGTAGGAAAACTCAGTATCATTTCAAGCTCTTTGTCTGTTACTCTGATATGTCTGATTTTGTTAATCCAATTATTTTAGTAATTACTCTTCAGGTTTTCCTAAGTTGTGTGAGATAAGGTTATTATTAATCATGTTCTTCGGAAAGCTCAGCCCAAACTACCATCTCCTGTGGCTTTGGTTCTCATAAATGCTGAGAGCAAAGTGATGGGCAGAAAAAGAAGTATGTGTATAGCTCACCTCGAAATGCAACTAATGTCCCATTGGCCAGCGTGGTCAGTCCGTCTACTGGCTTACCATTGCATAAATTAGTCTCATCTAAAACAAATGAACAACAAGTTAAGTCAATACAGAACGAGAAAAGTTTTGCTTTTTTTCAATTCCTCCCAGAGTTCCATTTCCTCCGTTCACCCTTTCCCAAGCTCTTGAAGGGTATATAATTTGAGGTGTGTGAATTCCACAGGTGAAAGAGAAATGATATATTTCATAATTGTTTTACTTTAACATGATACTATTCAAAAAGTGTATAAAAACGAGTGAGAGCCCTGGCTGGTGTGGCTCAGTGGACTGAGTGCTGGTCTACTAACCAAAGGGTTACTGGTTCGGTTCCCAGTCAATGCGCATGCCTGGGTTGGGGGCGTGCTAGAGGCAACCACACATTGATGTTTCCCTCTCTTCCTCCCTCCCCTCTAAAAATAAATAAAATCTTTTAAAAAAGAATGTTTTATTCTCCCCCAACTGTAATTGAACAAGAATAAAATAATTTTTAAAAAATGTTTTTTAAAAGAGCGATGAATCGGAATAAGCCACATTAACTGATCTTCAAGTAAATTATTATTTACTTGGTCTTAACATTCCACTTTCCTGTTCTGAGTACCCTTCGGAATTGATTTGGAAAAGAATAACATTGCAGATTTTTGCTTTGCATTGTACTTTTTTAAGGATAGACTCCCAGTGACATATTTTTGGCATTCTGTACACTCTGCTTGCAGACTAAGTTCCTAACAATAGGACATTACTCCATTTCCCAAAGATTAAGTAATCTTACTGTGATTAGCCTCTGTTTACCTAGAGAGAAGCTGCGAAACTTAACAAGTTCAGGGTTCTAGGCAATAGACATGATATTAAATCAGGGCATTGCAGTTCTGGCAGAGTTACATTAACATGACCAACTCTAAAAAATGAGAGTCACTGATCCTAGTTACCTGAGAGCATGGGGTTGATGCCAATAGCTTGGTTGGGTCCTCTTACTAGGAGATCAGAGCCTGGAATAATGATAGGAGTTAACACCTGGGGCCTGAGGATCACAGGAGGCTTTTCTCCTTCAGCAGCATTTGCATCTTCATTGTTTGGACTTTCTTCCGACGCTTCTGAGTGGGGAGCTTGGTGAGAGCTGGTGGTGGCTGGGGGCGTGGCTTTCCCGGAAGAGGCGGGGCTCAGCGTAGGCACAGTCGGTGCAGTCATCCTCGGAGGAGACGGTGTCGGCTTTGGTTTTCTCACTGTCGGTGTTGTGTTTGGCTTTTTGGTAGAAGTGGGTGTCCGGGGTGCTTTCGTTGGATTTGGGAGTTTCGGAGTTATTTTAGAGTTGGTAGCTGTATCTTCCGATGCAGTTGTTGTTTCTTCAGGTGCATTCACAGACTCTTCGGTGGTAGTAGTTGTCTTTTTTGTTGTAACCGTCACCTTGGAAGCAGGCGTCGTTTCCTTAGGAGTGACTTTGGATGATGTCGTGGCATCCTTGGTTGTGGTGGTGGTTACCTGCACAGTTGTGGTAGTTTTTTTGGATTCAGTAGCCTTTTCTTCTGTGGGCGTGGCTGTATCTACTGTTGTACTCTTCGATGTAGCGGTTGTAATTTCACTGGTGGTCTGTGTGGCTTTTTCTGTTGTCTTATCCTTCACTGTGGTAGTCACTTCAGGTTTGCTTCCTTCAGGAGCCTTGGTTGTAGGTACAGCAGGCTCCTTGGGGCTGTCTTCCAGAGCCTCTGGTATGGGTTCTACAGGAAACTCAGGAGTTGATGCAGCAGGATTCTTGGGAGGAATGGGAGGAGTAGAGGCCTTTGAGGTGGTTGGGGCAGGTGTCTCAGGAGAGGTTGGAGCCGGCTCCTTGGGGGTGGTGGGTTCAGGCTTTTTTGGGGTGGTGGGTGCAGGCTCCTTGGGGGTGGTGGGCTCGGGCTCCTTGGGGGTGGTGGGC